>MDKH01071952.1:0-35591 GCA_005239495.1 Nicotiana undulata
ATTCGTCTTCCCACGAGTTCGTACATATAAAGAACACTAAAATCGGAGTCCGTTGACCCCTCAAATCGACCCTTGAAGGTCTCATAATCCCATGCCCCAAAATCCTATTTTTCTACTGTTTTTCATGAATTAAAGGCTGGGATTATGGTCTATAATCACCCATAAACGAGTTTTAATGATCAAAATACTTACCTCTGTGATACCCAATGATTTTCTCCTCCAAAATTCGTCCAAGAAGCTCCTTGTCCGTACACCAATGGTGAAATAAGGGTTTAGGTCGCGGATGAAATATTAAATACTGCCCAGTGATTTCTTCACCGCGATCGCGGACTTCTTGTCGCGATCGTGGAGCACATAATCCCACTGCCTCTCTTTTACTCTACGCGATCGCGGAATAGACCATGTGATCGCGAAGCTTAGCCTTCCACATCCACGCGATCACATCATACCCCCACGCGGTCGCGATGACCAGTTGGCCTCCCCCACACGCTTGACTGGCACCCTACGCGATCGCGGTCTATGGCACGCGATCGCACTGCTTTACCCGGTCAACCTCTGCGATCGCGGATACACTTTTGCGATCGCAGAGAGTAAATTTTTCTCCCTCTCCTAATGCACTACGCGATCGCAACTTTCCCCTCGCGATCGCAGAGAAGGAATCCCTGATGCACAAAAAAACCAGCAACCAGCTATGTATCCAAGGCTAAACGAGTTCGTTAACCATCAGAAATCAATCCCGAGCCCCTCGGGACCCCAACCAAACTTACCAACATATCCCATAACATCATTCAAACTTAGTTGCACTCTCAAAACACTAAAACTAACATCAAAACTCCAAATTCTCATCCCATTCAAGCCTATGATTTCCAAAAACTTCTGAAACTCGCATTTGATCAGAAACCCAACCAAATCTTCTCCGAATGACCTGAAATTTTGCGGGCAAGTCCAAAATGACCTAATGAAGCTACAGCACTTGTCGGAATCCCATTCCGATCCTCGAATCGAAATCTCGCCTATCAACCAGAATTCGCCAAAATACTAACTTCGCCAATTCAAGCCTAATTCTACATCGGACATCACAAAATTATTCTGAACACACTCCTAAGTCCCAAATCACCTAACGAAGCTATCCGAACCATAAAATACGTATTCCGAGGTCGTTTACCAATAAGTCAACTCTTAGTTGACTTTTCCCATTTTAAGGTTGTTCTTAAGGACTAAGTGACTAAATTCTCATTTAACCATTTCGATTTCAAGCCTATCAACTCTAACACATTAATAATAGAATAACCAACATATAATAAGCCACTAACAACAGTTATAATGTAGGTTTCGCGTAACGACAGACCGGGTCGTTACAATTAATATCCTTCATATCACTAGTTTTTGTCCATACCCAGATTAAAATAATTAGCACACATTAATCTTTTTAATAGCCTTAAAACACTTCGAAAATTTGCGGGGTGTTACACCTCCCATCTAACGTACTGAGTAGTAGTGCATAGCTTGACAAAGTCTATTCTTAAATTTGAGAAAATTACATCTTATGACCTTGAAAATGGATGAGCTTACTTTTTTGACCCCGCTTATCCCGTGAGCAAACTTTTAAGATCAAAAATCAAAAGTATTGCCATGGGATAAATAAGCGCAACACTTGTTGAACTTAACTTAAAGTTCAGCTCATGGAGCAAGCGAGGTCAAAAAATAAAGATCACCCACCTCCAAGATCATTCTTGCAAATTGCCCCTTAAAACATTGAAGTCTTTTACTCAAACCACAACTAAATAATCCAAATAAGTCAAATTGTCACAACCATAAAGTATTATTTCTTTAAATTAACAATTACATCCTCGTAATTTATTTATCTAGTTGAGGTTAACTAGAGGTCTTTTTTTTAATTAGAAAGAATAAACGTGGTCAATGAGTCTCAATAAGACAACTTTGTCTTTATAGAGCTCGGTCTTTTTCTCATATTGAGAAAGATAAAGAGGGAAAGAAACGTAACGAAGCCTCGAGATTCTTTTAAAGTTGATTTTGTGTTCTCTTTGCATGTGAAAAAACCACGGGTGAAAACAATAGTACGAGAAAATGCAGGCACACTCAATTGTGGTACGGTCACTAACAAGAAAACATGAATTAGCCACGGACAAAATTATCCGTATTTGTATTACTCGTTTTTCACCCGCTTGTATTCGTTCTGCCTCGCCCGTTTGTCACCTCTAACTACGAATGATTTAGCGATTGATTAGCGATGAGGTTAGTAGATAAGTAATAAAAAAAAATTGTAGTATGTGTTTGCTATCAATCTCTTTGTAAGATGAGTGTCTTACAACGTGTACAACAAGCCAACAATGTGAATTAACAAATAACAAGAAAACAAGTAGCTTGAAGTAGGTGTTTCTTGTGGTAGTATGGCTTCTCTATACTGCGCAAACCACAGCTTGCCACGTCCAAACCAAACTCCACGTTATGAATTTTGTCAACAAGATTGTGACTACAGCTACAATACAAAATCTCCCAATTTTTGGACAAACAACCACCGGTAAATACTTATTCATATTCGATATTCAATGATAGAGCTAAGGGCAAATATAACTTTTTGTTTATATATTGTTCAATTTCGTTGATAAATAAGGGGAAAATCCAGTGACGTGACAAAAACAGTTCGAAAATTGGTTTAATTAGGTCATAAATTCGAGTCTCAAGTGTGATATTTTGGTTTTATTTAATCTTCTTGTGTAATTATTGGCTCGCGACTGTCGATATTTACAGAAAACTAAGTAATTTAATATTTTATTTAATTAAATGATAAATATGTATATGCAAGATAAAATTTTACCCAACTACCAATTACCAACCATCTATTGACCCCCACGTTCTTTAAATGCTTCTTTAGCTTAGCTTCTCTCGTATATAGAGTATACATATATTTCTTCTAGTTACCCTCCTATGAAACATTAATTTCTTCCTTTTCTTTATAAATACCAGCCAAATTCACAACATAACTAGCCATTATTCCCAACTGACATAAAAGTCCCTCGCCTTTTTCTTTGATTAGCTTAAGGGGAAGTTAATTCGTAGGTTTGTGAAGACAGATTCTCGTCACTCAGTTTTTAGAGTTGAGCCAACTGATTCAGTGATTTCATGGCGTCGGCTTCCTTACGTTGCATCTCCAACACTGTCTGTGTTATGGATGCCTCTAGTCGGCTCGGCTCGAACTTGGTTCAGCGGCTACTTGAAAGAGGCTTCACAGTCCATGCTGCTATTCAAAATCATGGTTAGTTAGTTTAATTGTTCACAAAACTTAATTTGTATTGTTTGCCTTCTTTTATTCTCTTCTTGTTTATGGTATTGGGTTGATTTTCTGTCATACGTCCCGACGTAGGAGGCTCGTTCGTTTTTGGTACTTCAGTGTATCTTTTAAAATAAAAAATGTTACTTCAGCATTAACTATAATTACATTATTTGTCAGGTGATCATGAGTTGATGTCGTTGCCGCCACGTGACAAGAAAGGATTGAAGATTTTTCAGTCGGATCCTTTTGATTACCATAGTGTACTTGGTGCTTTGAAGGACTGTTCTTGTTTGTTCTACTCCTTTGAGCCTCCCAAGGACCACTCCAATGCTTATGATGTACGTTCAATTTTTTCACCATTTATTTCCTATCTATCTATATATATATCCAAATGATAAGTAGCGTGTCATAGACAAACTCAAAAAGATATTTGGTGTATAAAAGATTTCCGTGAAATATGTATAACATATTTAGTATATAAAAAGATTCTCGTAAAAGAGGAGTGTGTAACATGATTTGACTACCAGCTCGGGCCTAGGATTTGTAGACTATGTATTAAGCGTTCATTTTATTGTTATAAGTTGATTATTCATATTAATTCTTGATTAATTATGTGAGTGCATGTTCTTATCTAGTACTATATGGAATTGCGTAAAGATTTGTTATGCAATCCCAAAGATTGATTAGGAGATGTGACGTTCTTTGGTTTGTGAGGAGTTGCCCATGCAATGTTTTTGGCCCTATAATAAAGGCTAACGGGCAAGTCAAAACCAAAATTGACCTAATTAAACAAATTTAAAAATTATCCACGACATTAAATTGTAATAATACTGAATAATTTCTAAATTATGTTGAACACGTCAAGAAATTTTTAAAACCTTGTAGCTAAAGTTGGTTTACTGATACAGGAAATCTTCCTAGTTTAGTTAAGCTAAATCTAATAATGAAAGTTTGGTGTTGTTGGCCATTGGTGTCCACACATGATTATATATATATATATATATATACGGTTAGTAAATTTTTAATATCTCATAACACGTTAATTATTATTTTTGTTAAATTATCAGTTAATACTAATTAAACATTTACTTATAGCTATCTTATATATGATCTGATTATGTAAATATTTCTACATCATTAATGCATAAAATTAAAGATAGTCGAGCGTAATTCATTTTTATACCCGTGGCATTTATTATTCTCAAATATATATATTCTTAAAATTCTTTTATTGCATGTTATTTTTTGTGCTCCAGTTATCATATTATCTTGTTGTTGTTACCGTTCTCTTTTTTTATGGCTTCTTCACTACTGTATTTTTTTCATAACTGTTGTGTTTCTGCTTTTCTTGAGCCGAAGATCTTCACAACGTAGGAATAAAGTTTACGTGCATACTATCCTTCCAAGAATTATAAAATTAGGATATGTTATTATAGTTCTGGTACAGAAAATTAAAACTATGTGAATAATGGGCAGGAATATATGGCAGAAGTGGAAGTTAGGGCAGCACATAATGTATTGGAAGCATGTGCACAAACTGAAACCATAGAAAAAGTTGTATTCACTTCCTCAGCAACTGCAATTATTTGGGGACATGATCATAAAAAATCTGCATCCTTTGATCTTGATGAAAGGCATTGGAGTGACATCAACCTTTGTCGTAAATTCAAGGTATGTCAACATTTTAAATTATTACTACATTCTTATTTTCTTACTCTTAGTTCGATGAATTAATTTTCCACCTTTTCTTTCTTAAGGATAAAAGGATAGTTTTGGAGTAACGATAGAGTTATTTTTATGTGATTTATAATATATGAATTTGAATCATGGAATCAGTATTGATACTTACGTTATAATAGACTGCCTACATCTCTAATCCCTTGAAATGTGGCCCTTTCTTTAACGCTAACTGAATACAAGATACTTCGTGCATCACGCTGCCCCTTTCTGCCATCAGCCTTTTCACTAGTATGCTTCCTTTATCAATATTCGAACTTCAGCTTTGCTTGTGTTTTTTACCGGCACTCGCCAAATAGGGGCGTATTTATATGGTAGACTACGGGGCACATGAACTCATGGTCTCTCCATCAAATTAGGGGTTAAATGTATGTATTTTCTTAGAATTTGTCTAATATTATCTGTTGGCTCCCATACATAAAAAGGATGATCGTGCACTTGGTTAAATAATGAATTATTTACCTTAAGAACATCGATCGATTCGATCACACTTAATACTTTTTTCTCTCATTTCTTTAATGGTGCACTCATGTTCTAAAAATTCTAGATTCGCCTCTGTCGCCATATGTATTACTCATGCTTAATTTATTTCATGTATACAGCTATGGCATGCTTTAGCAAAAACACTAGCAGAGAAAACAGCATGGGCATTGGCAATGGACAGAGGTTTAAACATGGTGTCAATCAACTCAGGATTGTTAATTAATCCTGATTTAAACATCACAAATCCTTATTTAAAAGGAGCTGCAGAAATGTATGAAGATGGAGTTCTTGTGACTGTTGATCTTGATTTCTTAGTGGATTCTCACATTTGTGTTTATGAAGATATCTCAACTTATGGCCGATATTTGTGCTTTAATCACATCATTAATACCACACAAGATGCTTTTAAGCTTGCTGAAAAATTGTTCCCTTTGCCTTCCTCTCCTCCGAGGTACGAATTTCGTCGTTAATCTGTCGTTAAATCATTCGTAACTAACAAATTTTATTGATGATTTATCGCTTATCCTTCGCTAAATATGATTAATGATAGATTTTTCTGTTTAGGTACATAATTTATTTGTCTCTAATTTCTTTGTTTTTTTAGTGAAGTAAACCCACAAATGAATTTTTTATTAGAACCTGTTTGGATATATAAGAATTTTCTCACTTTTATTTCAAAAAATTTTTTTTACTTTTTTTCGAAATTAGTGTGTCCATAAAATTTTCAATTTTCACTTGAAGGTGAATTTTGGAATTTTAAAAAATATGAAAAACTCCAAAAGCTGGTTATCAAAATTTTCACTCAGATTACTCATAAAAATTCAAAAACAACCCAAAATTATATTCCTGTCCAAACACAACTCTAATTTTCAAATACCATTTTCACTTTGATTTTTTTTTTCTTTTTATTGAATTTTGTAATTCTTATGTCCAAACGCCCACTTAATTTACTGTATTTAAATGTTGGTAGTAGGTCATTAACTTGCTTTATTTTCTTGGTTAGTATGTAATTTCATTATACGCGTGGTTATCGGTGATTATTTATTAGGTGACCTGATAATATATATCTTGTTATGCTCTCCATAAAGTCATAAAATCTGCAGTTATATCAATAAAATTTAAATAAATCTCACAATAAATATTGTAGATTTATTATATAAGCCAAAAATTGTGTTTTTTTAAACTGTTAAAAATCCAATACTCTTTGCCTTTGGGTGGAGTTAGGTTGGGGAAAAACACTGAATATAGAAGAGATGAGATGACAGAAAAGAGAGTATTAATTATTTGTCATATTATTTGAAGGCGAGGTCTGTGAAAACAACCTCTTGCAGAAATTAAGGATAATATTGCGTATAATAGACCCTTGTGGTGCTGTCCTTCCTCAAGCCTCGTACATAACGGCAACTTAGTACATCAGACGGCCTTTTATTTGTATTCATTTTTAAGGATGTGGATTATTATGACTCTTTTTTTTATTCTTATTTTTGATTTGATAGTTTTGAGAAGGATACAAGGATAATCCAGCAGAGGATAAGCAACAAGAAATTGAACAAACTCATGGTTGATTTTAGAAAATCAGAGAAAGGCCTTATGGAAAATCAAGAAGACTGCTTGTGAAAGTAGTATATGTTATCCAGCTTATTTAATTGTACTTTGGACATGTCCTAAGGTCATTAAATTTGACAGCAATATTTATGAGTTTAATTTATATATACAGTCGGTGTAAAAAGCTTTACAACATTAAGTTACTTTTTCCCGTAACAAATGATCTATTTTATTTTCGAAACTATAAATTTTTATTTCAAATATACTTACGAATATATATTTTGTAGATATTTCGATAATGTAAAAAATTCTTTACACTAATGACCATTAAGGAAGAATAAGAAGAAAACAAGAGAAAGACACGTAAGGGTTCATTTGATACGCGGAATAAGGTGGGATAAGATGTGAAATTATATTTATATTTGAATTTCACATTAAGTATTCAACTAATCTTGAAATTTTATGCCAATGTTTATTTTTACCTCGAAAACACAAGTAACAATTGAATTTGATTTGTGGTTTTAAAGATACGTGGTCTAGTTCAATACCAATTAACAAACAAGTAATATAAGGTATAGATGAAAGGAATAAATGAACCAAACCAGTGTTACTTAGGCAGTTTCGACCTCGAGCTCGATGACCTCGAGATGAATCGAGAGCAGTAAAGCAAGAAGAATAATAAAGTCTAAAAGGCAGTTCTGGTGAACAATGAGCGAAAAAGCAGAGAGTATATTCAATTCTAATGATTAGATGCCTTTGCAAATGATTGGGATCCCCCTTTATATAGGACGGGAAACCCTAAATATGGTAGAAAATTCTATTTACAATAAGGGATCTTATTGGGACAGCTATGTAACCACCTAGTACGGATTTGTACCAACTCGTACTAATTTATTCCGAAATTTACGCCTTGATCTTTGTGCCATTGAGAAATTCCCGCTCATTCAGGTACAAATTCATAACGGTGCTATCTCGAGATAGTCATGCCCAATCCTCAATTTGATCCCTGAAGTATGCTCTTTTTAGCTAGGCTTGACCCCGACTTCGATTCATTCGAACTCAACCCCGGGGTAACAATTTGTACTTCGAAATCGAGCTCCTTGATTTCGACCATATACAGATAGTCCCCGTGTTTCTTAGAATGAAATGACAAGAAACAATTTGAATTTTCGAATTCCCGAAGTCCTTGATGGTGACGTCATTCCCATGACGTAAGAGTTGAAGCGACCGAAGCGTCCCATCGGCCCGCTTCCCCAAATTATGAAATGCATGTCAGAGCCGGTCGGCCATTAACGTCACTGAAAAGTCCCCGACCTTCTCTATTTATAGTCGTTCACCCTTCTTATTTAGAGCTTCCGCCCTTGCTTTCAACTCCTCCTTTCTCTCTTTCACCACCAGTTCCTCTGCCTTATCAACCCTAAAACCACCGCGACTTACTTCCTTCTTCCTTCTTCATCTGAAATTGATGGCAAAAACTTCCAAATCTGTTCCTCAGAAAGAACGAACCTCCTCTTCTTCCTCTCGTGCGGCCGGCGGCAAACCGTCGGCGCTCCATGAGATTGTACCAGGAGGTTGTTCCTTAAAAAATGACTTAACGGTCGAGAATCCTCCCGATGTCCCTGTCCATCGTGAGCATGCATCGAGGTACATAAGTTCGATCATGAGAAAGCACCTCGACGCCGTGAAAAGAGAGTGCGGCTGGGAAGAGAAGGCCGTGACACAGATCCCTTCTCGTGAAGAAGACATCACCACTTATGTAGAGGGGTTCTTAAGTGTGTACACTTACCCCTTTACGTTGGGCCCTCTCGACCCAATCGTGCTCAAGTTTTGCAGAAGATATCCAGTCACCCTGGGCAAAATTCATCCGTCCTTTTGGCGGATAGTAATAGTGACAAAATTCTTCGCCGACAAGGACGGACTCGAGTTTACCCTTAGCCATCTCATCCGCTTATATCAACCTCAACGTTTTCGAGGTTTGATCAAACTTCAATGCCGATCGACTAAATCCTTCTTTGCCAGCAATGACAAAGATAGAGACCGAGGTTGGATTAGCCGGTTTATCCGGATGAGGACCATCGACGTTATTCCCGAGGAGCACATGCTGTTCCCCGAGAAGTGGCACTTCGAACTTGAGTAGAGCCCTTTCCCTTAGTGATTTCCCATAGTTTTTTCTAGGCTTCGAGTAATATTCTTTTCCTTTTCTTGCAGCAGTCCTGTGGATGCCCAATGCGATCCTTGACCTCGAGGACTAGGTTCGTAAACTAGCCGCCACCTCATCGTACGACAAATGCAAGTGGTGAGACTTATCGAAGGGCATGTGGGAAGCAAAACACCATGGTTCGTATTCCAATATTCTCTTACTTATAAAGAAATGTTTTTCTTTTCGGGACTTAACCTTGTTGTGGCAGGCATTGGAGAGTCTTTTGAGATGAGGCCTCCCTCTCCCGGGGTAGATGTTGAGTCCCCAAATTCAAAACCCAAAAAGGATAATAAATGGAGAAGGTCCTCGAGGTCCGAGGATACCCAAAACAAAGCGGCGCCCACTCGGAGGCGCAAAAAAAGCGTTATTATTAACGTGGAAATAGACTCAGTCCACCAGCTCATGGATGATGAAAATGATGATGTGGAGGGTTCGTCTTTGGTGGACCGAGCCAAAAAGCTCACCAAGCCCGCCGACACTATTGAAAACGAAGCCCTTAACCGCGAAGAGGGGACTTCAAAAGAAAAGAACGACGAGGCTCTGCGTTGCCTGACGTCGTGGTTGTTTCCCAGCCTTCTGATAGCATTCCAAAAGGAGCAGGCTCCGGAGCTTTTGCAACTGAACAGAGCGCCTCGGGGGAACTCCCCGAGGCCATGATAGCAGGTCACTCCCAATCGCTCCTGGTTTGTTCCGAGGACACAATCAGGGACGCTCGGGCCCTGCAGACACCCGATCTAGGCGAAGTCCAAGTGAGGGCGACCCTTTCCAGAGTTGCTTTTGCTGGGGTTGATGATGCCGACCTTGCAGATACAGCCTCGACCTTCGAAGAATCCCAGCATCTCTTCTCTAGTGTAAGTTCTAGTAATGGTGCAATTCCTTTAATGTTACAATTACCTCATTTGCTTGACTGATCTTTCCTTTCTTTTTTGCAGGCATTCAATAAATTTAAGGCCGAGCTAAGTCAGTGTGAGGCCGAGCTGCACAAGTCTTTTGACGAAGAGAAAACCCTAAGGCTCATTTGCGGTAAAAAGGAGGAAGAGCTGAAAAACTTTCTGTCGGAGTTGGCCAAGGCTCGTGAATACGAGGATGAGAAGGTAACCTTTGTTTTGAAAAAAATGCAGGCTTCCTCTCCCATCTTCGGAGACTAACACTTTGATATCTCAACTGCACCTAAAGGTGGAGATTCTAGAGCGGCTACGAGGCGAGGTCAATCAAGTTAACGCTGAATGCAATAAATGGAAAGGGAAGATGGACATCCTGGCTGTGGCAAAAGAAGATGCACTGGCGAGAGTATCTGCCATCGAGATCCAACTTCGGAATACCCAAGAGAGCAGTTCAGTCCAGGCTGGCAGAATTGTTGAGCTCGAGGCCAGTCTTGCAAAGGCCGAGGCCGAAGTCGTTGAGGCCCGGGCCGAAGCCAAGAAGATACAAATCAAGGCTGACAGAACGATCTCCATATATTTTAAGGATGCCGTTGATGCCTAGGTGGAGTTGAGAGAAGCTTCTCACCGGGAGAAACGAAGTAGTGACTAAGCCAGGTGCCGATCTCGGAGGGAGACTCTCGAGGAGATCCATGCCAGGGGATTCGATCTCTTCGAAGAGATAAATTAGGCTAAGGAAGGCGAAGCTGATGCCAAATTTGTTCTCACCTCCGACGATGATGACGACGTCGAAGATGGACAGGGTGGCTCCAGAGATGAAGAGGAGATTGAAAAAAGGTTACTCACGGGGAAGAGGCTGGCCCCGAGAGAGAGTCATATCCAGGAGAAAAAACTTTCCTGAGGGAAATGTCCCCCCAATGTAGATAGGAACTTTTTTTCTAACTTTTGTAATCGTCTTTTTGTTTTGTTGAACTCCTTTGTAACACCCTTTGTATATATAAAATAAAAAATAAAAAAAAGGAGTTTCCTTGATTGTTTTCTTAGCCTTCGATTTTATGCAAAGTTTGCTCAAGTTTTGATGTTATAACTTTCGATAACTAAGTGAGCATCGGTTCAAATTCGGGGTAATGTAAACCCTTAGGTTTACTGATAGAATACCTCTTAAGGTTTTATCCTCGAGCTAAACTTTAAGTCAGTTTGACGCGATCTCGGGGTGATGTGTGAGAGTAAGGTTTCGAACTCCATATGCTTCGGCTTTTATGCTCTTTAATATTGGAACTTAGGATCTTTTAGGTTGGCCCTTAGGCTCTTTAAGTAGGGCCAAATCGGCCGCTGAAGCGGCTATCCCTCTTTTCAGTTAAAAGACTTAGTGAAAATTTTGGTATGCCTTATCATGTGTTTTTTGTACCCGTTGGGGTTTTTTGAAGGTTTGATCGATTGGAACTTCGTTTGGAATTTGTTGTGTAACGATAATTGACTACCCCTTGAGGTTTTTTCGAATGATGATGTTATCGAAGCCTCTACATTATTCGAGGGTTGGTTTTATCGAAGCCCCTAATCTTTTGCTTTTGCCGATGGTAGCCTGATTTAACCGGTTTTCAAAGTGTTCGAAGGCTTTTAATTCTATGGCGGAAGCCGGACGTCTCCGAGCCGCATTATTCTAGTCGTAGCTTTTTTTGCATGAACGTAGTCTTTAATATGGCCGTAGCCTTTAGTGTGGCCGTAGCCATCAGGCATGTCTCTTGGACTTGCTTCTCGATAAATTTTTGAACTTGTTCGAAAGGTTTAGTCCCCCAAGTATGATGGCCTTGGCCTTTATATCGAGGGGATGCCTTTTTGATGTCTTATAAGTTCGAGTTTTCGGTGACTCGGATGTGCTGACTGTCGATGACGGTCCTCGAGTATTCAGGGTGCATTTGTGTTCTGGATCTTGAGCCGTTTCTCGTATAATTATAAGTATGAAGCTCGTATAATAGTAGACTTCTTTGAGACACAAAGTGTTTTGATATATAGCAAGGATGCTTCTTTGAACAATTGATACATGCATACATGTTTTGCCTTCGAGGTTCGATGATCCTAAATGGACACAGTTCTTTCGATCGTTTGGCCCATTACAAAGTTTTCCTACCGAGACTCTCCTAGGGGTGAAGTATGTCAGTCCCCGAGGGGTGATCCCCCCCCCCCCCTGTATTCGAGGTTGATTGGAAAGAAGCCTTGGATACTTGTTGAATTCTCCCTAGGTAGCATATAAATGTTGCCTCGTTAAAAACCTTGCCGGAAAAACACATTTGGGAAAAAACCCAATCTAAGGGAAAAGGAGTGCAACGCATGATTTAAAACCTAAGGTCTTCGAGTTGAAGGATGCCTCGACGCCCTTTGATCGAACACCTGCAGGAGTTAGCCTTAAACACAAATGGAAAAAAGGATAAGGTCATACCTTAGCAATAATATCGTTTGAGTAGTGATATATTCCAATTGTTTGGCAGTTGCTCGCCTTCCATTGTGCTAAGTTTTTTCCACGACTCCGATAAATTGGTACGATCCTTCCCAATTGGGGCCTAGCTTCCCTTTGTTTGGGTCTCGAGTATTGAGGGTGACTTTCCTTAGAACTAAGTCTTGACTCCGAAATGGCGAAGGTTTGTCCTTCTGTTATAGCATATCTTGATCTTTTGCTTTTGTGCGGCCATCCGAACAAGTGCGGCTTCACATTTTTCATCTAGTAGTTCGAGGCAAGTGTCCATAGCCTCGTGGTTCGAATCCTCGGTAGTATGCTGAAGATTGACGTTAGGTTCCCCGACCTCGACCGAAATTAATGCTTCGGACCCATACACCAAAGAGAACGGGGTTTCCCCCGTGCTTGATTTCGACGTTGTTCGATATGCCCACAGCACCTCGGGAAACACCTCTCTCCATTTCCCTTTAGCATCATTCAATCTCTTCTTCAAGTATTGAATGATAGTTTTGTTTGTGGACTCGGTCTGGCCATTTGCGCTTGGGTTGTAGGGTGTTGATGGAATCCTTTTGATTTTATAGTCTTCGAAGAAGTTTGTCACCTTGCTGCCGATAAACTCCTTCCCGTTGTCACATACTATTTCGGCAGGTATCCCGAACCGACATACGATGTGGTCCCATATGAAGTCAAAGGCTTGTGCTTCTACCCATTTTAAAAAGTAGTCACTCATAAACAAAATGAACTTAGCTTTACCTGGTGCCGTTAGCAGGGGGGCGGTGATGTTCATCCCCTATTTCATGAATGGCCATGGGGATAGGACCGAATGGAGTTGTACTCTAGGATGATGGATCATCGATGCGACCCTTTGGTATTTGTCACACCTTTGAACGAACCCCTTAGTATCTTTTTCCATGATATCCCAGTAATATCCAGCTCTAATTACCTTGTGAACCAAAGAATCTGCGCTAGAGTGGTTCCCGCAAGTACCTTCGTGGATTTCTCGCAACACATAATCAATGTCTCCTGGTCCTAAGCATATTTCCAGCGGTCTGTCGAAGGTTCTTCTGTACAATGTTCCATTTTCATCGAGCAAGAATCGAGCTGCCTTGGCCCGTACGGCTCTCGACTCTTTTGGGTGTGAGGGGAGCTTTCCGTGCTTCAAGTATTCGACGTATTTATTCCTCCAATCCCACGTAAAACTTGTTGAATTAATCTCCGCATGGCCTTCTTCGACCACGAACCTCGACAATTGGACAACAGTCCCCGAGACAATATCATCTTCTTCGACTGATGACCCCAAATTTGCAAGTGCATCAGCCTCATTGTTCTGCTCTCGAGGTACATGATCCAGTGTCCATTCTTTGAAGCGGTGCAATGTTACTTGAAGTTTGTCTAAGTACCTTTGCATTCTATCTTCTCGAACTTCGAAGCTTCCATGTACTTGGTTTACAACCAAAAGAGAGTCACACTTGGCCTCGATGACCTCTGCTCCCAAGCCTTAGGCCAGTTCTAGACCTGCAATCATGACCTCATACTTGGCCTCATTGTTAGTTAATCTAGAAGTTTTGATAGATTGTCTAATGATATTGCCCGTAGGCGGTTTTAAAACAATACCGAGCCCGGACCCTTTCACATTCGAGGCGCCATCTGTGAAGAGGGTCCATACCCCGAGGATGTACCCGTCTTTAGTAGAAGTTCCTTATCTACTTTGGGTACGAGGGCTGGTGTAAATCAGCCACGAAGTCTGCCAAAATTTGAGACTTGATGGCCGTTCGGGGTTGATATTCGATATCGTACCCTCCAAGTTCAATGGCCCACTTGGCCAATCGGCTTGATAACTCGGGTTTATGCAAGCTATTTCGAAGTGGATATGTAATCAATACGCATATAGGGTGACATTGAAAATATGGTTTTAATTTCCTAGATGCGCTTATTAGTGCAAGTGCAAACTTTTCTAAATGCGGGTACCTGGTTTCAGCATCTCCTAGGGTCCGACTTACATAATAAACAGGAAATTGTGTACCTTGCTCTCCTCGACCGTGGACTTTGTTGCATCTGACTCATTGGGGGCGACGAAAGCTCGAGGGGTAAGGAAGTCCTCTTCTTCGTCCTCGACCACTTGTTCCTCGGGCTCAATCGAGGATGTAGACTGTGATTTCTATTTAGCTACCTGTTTGTCCTTGATGCTCGACTTTTCCGATGTAGAGGGCGTTGATATTGGTGTCAAGTCATGAACTACAAACATTTCCTTCACTGCGTATTGCTCTCCATGTACCGTATTTACGCCATCTTTTGTTGGGAACTTCATCATTTGATGAAGGTTTTGATAGCAGTGCCTTCATGTTGTGGATCCACGGCCTTCCTAGCAAAGCATTATACCTCATGTCACCTTCGATGACATGAAACTTCGTGTCTTGTATGGTCCCAGCCACATTTACTGGGAGGATGATTTCTCCCTTCGTTGTTTCGCTTTCCATGTTGAATCCATTCAAGACTCAAGATGCGGGTATGATTTGGTCAAGCAGCCCGAGCTGCTCTACGACCCTCGACCTAATTATGTTCGCCAAGCTACCTGGATCCACAAGAACACGTTTAACTTGGACTTTATTTACAAGAATAGAAATTACCAGTGCATCGTTGTGCAGTTGAGATAAGCCCTCGGTGTCTTCCTCATTGAATGTGATGGTGTCCTCGAGCATGTAGTCCCAGGTTCGCTTCTCTCTTGTGATTCACACTTTTGGGCATTTGAAAATGGGTCCCTCTGGGACGTCGACTCCGTCGATGATCATATGATTGACATGTTGAGGTTCCTCTAGTTCATTCTTCCTATTGGTGTCTCTTTCTCTGAAATGGTTCTTGGCCCTGTCGCTGAGAAATTCCCAAAGATGCCCCTCATTGAATAATTAGTATACCTCCTCTCTTAGTTGCCTGTAATCCTCGGTCATGTGCCCATGTGTACCGTAATACGTACACATGAAGTTGGGATTCCTCTGAGAAGGGCCAGTTTGTATGGGTTTAGGCCACCTGATATCCCTAATTTTTCCAATGGCTGAGACTATACCCGAGGCATCGATGCTAAAATTGTATTCTGATAGTCAAGGCGCCTCCACCGGTCCTGAGTGCCTATCGAATCTGGTCTTACTCATTAGTCCCCGAGAATTCTGTCCTCGATCTACTCTTCGATCATTTCGAGGTACGTTGCGCCTCGAGTTGTTCTTTCGCTCTTCAGTGTATGGCTGATACCTTTCCTTGTTTGGTCTTGGTTCCCTGTCTACGTCTCTTGAATCTTTTGCTGCTAATCTGCATGGATAAATCGAGCCCGAGGGGGCTCCCAACTGATCATCTTCAACCCTTATCATCGAGTGATATCTGTTATGCACATCCGCCTAAGTCACGACGGGGTACTCGATCAAGTTTTGCTTTAACTACCTCGTTGCTATCGAGCTCCGCTCATTTAGCCCCTGAGTGAAAGCTTGAACAACCCAGTCATCGGAGACTGGTGGTAACTCCATTCGTTCCATTTGGAACCGGGATACAAATTCCCTTAACATCTCGTTGTCCCTTTGTTTAATTTTGAATAAGTCCGATTTTCTTTTTTCGACCTTTATAGCACCAGTATGTGCCTTTACAAACGAATCTGCAAACATGGCAAACGAATCGATAGTGTTGCGGGGCAGGTTATGGTACCAAATCATGGCCTCTTTGGACAAAGTTTCCCCAAATTTTTTTAGTAGAACAGACTTGATCTCGCCGTCCTCCAAATCGTTTCCCTTTATACCAAAAGTATATGTAGTGATGTGTTCGTTGGGATTGGTGGTCCCGTTGTACTTGGGTATATCCGGCATGCGAAACTTCTTTGGAATAGGCTTCGGGGCGGCACTCGGGGGGAAAGGTTTTTGCACAAACTTTTTAGAATCCAATCCTTTCAAAACCGGAGGCGCTCCCGGTATTTGGTCGACCCTTGAGTTGTACGTTTCCACTTTCTTATCATTGTCCTTGATCCTTTTCTCTACTGACTCGATCCTCTTTGTGAGTTCTTCGAACATTTTCATGATTGTGGGGTCATCCCCTGATCCATTATTACTCGACCTCTCCGGGATTGGTTCAGAACGGTGAGTAGTTTCTGGTCCCACCACGCTCGAAGTCTTTTGTTGACTTTGCAACTGAGCGATAACAATCTGATGTGCTTGTAACATTTCGAAAATTACTTGGAGGCTGACTTCCCCATCTCCTCGACCCTGTGTTCTTTGGCCATCAGGTTGAATCTCTTTGCGTACGCTTCCTCCGGTGTCAGTGCCCAAGTCAACGTTTAGAGCAATGTGTGAACCGACATCGACCAGGTTAGGCACTGGTGCTACCCCAGGGATAAGCGGTGGTACACCGGCCCTTGAATCTGTTGCATTGTCATTTTCTCTATGGAATCCGAGACCTTCATTACAATGTGCTGGTGTGCTTGCGGAGTTCGACATATTTTAGCCTGAAAGCAAAGAATCTTTGACAAGAACAAGTGTTAAAAATACTGAGTGTTATCAAAAATCAGTACTGGAATAATCACTATTATCTTTAGCCCCACGATGGGAGCCAAACTGTTTACCTCGAAAATACGAGTAACAATTGAATTTGCTTTGTGCTTTTAAAGATACGTGATCTAGTTCAATACCAATTAACAAACAAGTAATATAAGGTATAGATGAAAGGAATAAATGAACCAAATCAGTGTTACTTAGGCAGTTTCGGCCTCGAGCTCGATGACCTCGAGGTGAATCGAGAGCAGTAAAGCAAGAAGAATAATAAAGTCTAAAAGGAAGTTCTGGTGAACAATGAGCGAAAAAGTAGAGAGTATATTCAATTCCCATGATTAGATGCCTTTATAAATGATTGGGGTCCCCCTTTTTATAGGAGGAGAACCCTAAATATGGTACATTTCTATTTACAGTAAGGAATCTTATTGGGACAGCTGTGTAACCACCTAGTACGGTTGTACCAGCTCGTACAAATCTATTCCGAAATTTACGCCTGATCTTTGTGCTATTGAGAAATTCCCGCTCATTCTGGTACAGATTCATAACGGTGCTATCTCGAGATAGGCCATGCTCAGTCCTCAATTTGATCCCCGAAGTATGCTCTTTTTAGCTAGACTTGACCCCAACTTCGATCCATTCAAACTCAACCCCGGGATAACAATTTGTACTTCGAAATCGAGCTCCCTGATTTCGACCGTATACAGTTTATAATTAAGGTGGAAGAGTACGTACTGTAAAAACTATCAGATCATCCGTAACTATTTATAGTAAGTCTAAAATATAACAGTAACAGAGAAAAAACTTTATTTTGCATTGTCAGTATATACGTATTAGTTAAAGTCATTTGCAATATCAATACAAATCGTGTACAACTTAAATTTATTGAATATTTACGTCAAATTCATCGGTGCATGACATTCGTTTGTACATAAGTCATTTTATGCAAATGTACATGGTATTTAATTTCGAGAATCTAAACCAAATTGAAGGTGAGTGGCCTTGTAAAGTAGTTGCCTACCGGGAGGTCACGAGTTCGGGCCGTAGAAATAGTTTCTTATAAAAATGAAGGGCAAGATTGCGTACCATAGACCCTTGATCCGGCCCTTCCCTGAAACCTATGCACGACGTGAGCTTAGCGCACCAAACTGCCATTTTTTTAAATAAGTTGAATCAATAATTACTTTGGAGGAATGAGATTCTAGCAACCACAATAAAAATCTGATTACCATCTTTAAAAAAGATTAACTTTACCATAAAGAAAATGCATTTATATTATAGCTCTAAAGTTCAATAAAATATACATACTTTAAATAGAATATGCCACATTCCTAACAAGGACTCGCTCTAGTACTTGGATTCTAACCATAGACAAAAAAAACTAACACCACCTACGTTTCAATGCATATTTTTTTCTTTATCGTTCTAATTTTATCGGACGTCCTCTAGTGGGCAAAAATACTTCCATAGACTGTCCTACATTTGCTCATTCACTCTAGTTCCTCACAAGACTAAACAATACTTTTTCCGACTTTAAAAAAAAATATCCTCGCTTTTTCTCTGTCCGTATAAAATTAAAATAATTCGAGGCATGATTTATGGATCTAGGAGAACTAAGATTTTTTCCCCACTTTATTTCAATAACAATGTCAACAAGCTCTATACAAAACTCACCACCACCACCACCATTAACATATTCTTCTCCACCATTAGCAATAATTGTTGCTTTCATTATTTTTGTATTCCTTTTTATAGCTCTTTTTTCCATTTTCTTTTGTAGATGCTTCTTACAAAGTGTATTATACTCATGGCATATTACTCTAGCTGGAATTCCAATTTGTCCTACAAAAAATGTCAGAGGGCTCGATCCATTGATTATTCAATCTTTTCCAACATTTATCTATTCGAGTGTACAAGATTATGGAGAGGGAAAATATGGGATTGAATGTGCCATTTGTTTGGTAGAATTTGTAGATGATAGTTTCCTTCGTTTGTTAACATCATGTAACCATGTATTTCATCAAGGATGTATTGACCATTGGCTTGAATTGCACAAGACGTGCCCGGTATGTCGCGCGAGGCTTGACTCGACGGAAATGCGACAAAGACCAGTCCAGTACACTAAACTTTCACAGCATATGGGGTCCAAAAAAGCGTCGGACTGCATTGAAACTGGGAATAATGCAATGCAAGGCATTAATAACAAGGACGAGTCGTCAGAACACACATGCAGCATAACAATCAAAGATGATGACAACAACAACAACAATAAAGATGACGATAATGAAAAAGGACTCAATATTAGTGGGAAATTTGAGAAACTAGCTTCGGAAACACTTGAACGTGTTGAATTACGAGAGAATGCTGAAAAATTCTCGAGATCACAATCCACAGGGCACTCCATAATATTGGTCAGGGAAAGTGAAGTAGATAGGTTTACATTGAGATTACCTGAACATATGAAGGCAAAAATTATGAAGGGACATAACTTAATGAGAAGTTGCACAAGTTTTGAAGAATTCAAGAACAAAACTACCACTGGAAATGGTGGTTTTGGTGAAGTTTCCGAGTTATCCATTGTTTCTGTAGACAAAATATAAAAATTTCCTCATTTTGTTTTTAATTTTTTTTTAATTAGCTTGTGAATTTTGTCTATAATTTTTTAAAGAAAGATAATCCCCCTTATGACTCTCCTATAGCTTGTGAGTTTTGTTTATAATTTTTTAAAGAAATACTCTTTAAAAAGTTGTTCAAATACTCTCCTATATGTATTCAGTATTTGCACTAGTAAGTCCCGGGGCGAAGCTATATTAGCACAAGAGTGGTTAATTGAACACCTTTCGTCGGAAAAACGATACTATATTACGTGTTATTGATTAAAAAAAATATACATTAAACATTCTTGATAGTCCACTAACAAAAAATGTTTAAAATTTAAACACCCTTATTGGTTTGGCCACCACCTGTAACTGTTGCTCATAGTGTACGTGAGTATAAAATGTGTCGTTAGTCAAATACAATCATGTAAACTGAAATAGAACGAGTAGTATTTAATTCATTTTGTTTCTTTCTTCTTTTCTTTTTATTTCTTTTTTTTTCTTTTATTCTAAAGATGAATCAAAATACTAGCTTTATCTAAAATAATAGGAAATAATTAAAAGGAAAAAAAATCTAGATACTACTCAACATTTACTAAATATGTACAACTTAAAATCACACTGAACCAAGTAAAAATATTTTTGAAACTTTTCTTTTTATCTTTTGTAAAAATAAAATAAAACTAACTAGACAAAATATCAATAAGCTAAAATAAAAGAAATATTCTTGTAGTTTTTATGTTAAGATAGAATAAAGCAAAAAAGTTTAAAACAGTCAAAATAGTATTGTTAGACCTAAAACTAATATCTAAGCACTAAAAGTTGCAAAATTCAAGGAAGGACATGTCTACAGCTGCTCCTCTTTGACTGGAAACACGAATAGTTTTTAGACAAACAAAGACGAGATATGTTTTTTGACCCAACCCTTATTTAAAAGATAATAGAACTAAAAGAAAAGAGAATGTGACGAGTCCTGGTTTTGGACAGCCTACATATCCTGGGTTATAAGGGAATCAGGTCACGTGTAGTTCAAAAGTTAATGAAGTGATGAAGTATGGTAAGAGGAGGAGAGGGTCAAGTAAGGTACCGTTCGAGGTTCCGGTCTACTGTCCGGGCGATTACATCAAAATAAAACAAAAATTACAACAAAATAAAAGAAAAATATAAGATCCTATCTACTTTTGTCTTGAATCTTCCTTGTGTCTTCAACTTGAAACTGAAAATCAACCTTATTCTTCAGGTGGGCTTCTGCTGACTTGAACTTGAAGAAAACTGAAAGTTAACCTTGTTCTTCAGGCGGGCTACTGCTGCTTCGACTTGAAATCAATATGAACTTGGAAACTTAAAATTGACCCTATTCTTCAGGCGGGCTCCTAGCGCCTCTAACTTGAACTTGAAAACTGAAAGTCGACCCTATTCTTCGGGCGAGCTCCTTCTTCTTATCTTATTTTAACATAAAATTAATTTCCGAAATACTGACCCTCGTTCTCAAGTTGGGTGCCTCCAATCAAAACAAACAAAACGAACAAAATTTTCTGCCCCAGTTTGCACTAGGAAGATTTGTGAGTTGTTAGCAAAACTCTATATCACCTATGATATTGATGAAAGATGCAATGATGAGAGTAAAAAGACTCAACTAGGATGTGCATATCCTGTGAGTAAAACTGACAAACTTAAACTAAGAAGTGCGTCTTCTAAGAGTAAAACTGACAAACTTAGATTAGGAAGTGCGTCTCCTAAAAAGTATAACATGAATGACTCAAACAAGGAAGTGCGTCTCCTAGGGATGAAATCTCAATTTAGGAAGTGCGTCTCCTAGAATGTAAAATCTCAATTTAGGAAGTGCGTCTCCTTAAAGTTTAACCTAAATAACCTAAACAAGGAAGTGTGTCTCCTATGGGTGAAACATGAATGACTCAAACTAGGAAGTGCATCTCCTAGGAGAGAAACTTGTGATCTAAAATTAGGAAGTGTGTCTCCTAAAAATAAAATCAGAAAACCTAGACTAGGAAGTGTGTCTCCTAGGGGTGAAACTTAAATGATTCAAACTAGGAAGTGCATCTCCTAGGGGTGAAATCTCAATTTAGAAAGTGTGGCTCCTAAAATATAACCTGAAAAATCCAGACTAGGAATTGCGTCTCCTAGGGATGAAACTTGAATGGCTCAAACTAGGACATGCATCATTTAGGGATGAACTTAAACGACCAAAAGTTTGTCTCCTAAAAAGTATAATCTGAAAGACCCAAATTAGGAAGTGCATCTCCTAAGGGTGAAACTGGAATGAAACAAACTCGGAAGTGCGTCTCCTAGGGATGAAACTTGTAACCTACGATTAGAAAGTGCGTCTCCTAAAAAGTATAACCTGAAAGACTCAGACTAGGAAGTACGTCTCCTAGGGATAAAACTTGAATAACACAAATTAGGAAGTGCATCTCCTAGGGGTGAAACCTGTAACACAAAATTAGGAAGTACATCTCTTAAAAAGTGTGTCCTGGAATATTTAAACTAGGAAGTGCGTCTCCTAGATGTGAAATTGGGCTTGAGGAAAACAATAAACTAAGCATGACTAAAAAATAAATATCGACCTTATTATCCAGACGGGACCCCTGAACTCAAGGAAAACTAATCATTACCAACCTAGCGAAATTGAAAACTGGCCCTATTTTCCAGGCGGGACCCCTAAACATAAGAAAAGCTAAAGATTAATAACTTAAGGGAACTAAAATTGACCCTATTCTCCAGGTGGGACCCCTGAACTCAAAAAAAGCTAAAGATTAACAACTTAAGGAAACTGAACTGACAACTTAGGGAAAACTAAGATGCAACCCTATTTTTCAGGCGGGATCTCTGAACTTAAGAAAAGCCAAAGATTTCTCTCAACTAAGGATATGTCTACGAGGTATGGTTCTTCTCAATAGCCTTTGCGTAAGCAAAACTGGGGCATTACACCTATTCAAGCTTCCAAGCTTTGATATGAACATAGCCTTCATCTGTGTTTCAAAAACAAAACTTGTGAGTTAAAAATATGGTGGTTAGTTTGTGGCCTTGACTTTGAGGGCGATTTCTCTTTCACTTGTCATGATCAACTTTGATTTCAGCTGGGAACTTACCCTACCTTGTAGAACTTACCCTTAAGTTTTAACGGCACATTCTTATCACACAAGACACCGGAAGCGAGCCTCCACTTCGTCCATCATGTGGCGATACGGTGAGTAACATCCTCATCTATCTCCCCATTATTCTGAATTATAGATGCTAGATATTTGAAACTCTCCTCTTTGGAATGACTTGCGTATCGGGTATCACACCCTCGTCCACCTCCTGGTAAGACCATTGAACTTGCACTCCAAGTATTCTGTCTTGGTCTTGCTCAACTTGAAACCCTTGGACTCCAGAGTACATCTCCATACCTCCAGCCTCTCGTTGATGCCACCTCACGTCTCGTCAATCAGGACTATGTCATCCGCAAATAACAAGCACCAAGGCACCTCCCCTTGAATGTGACGCGTCAAAGTATCCATCGCCATGGAAAACAAAAAAATGGGCTGAGTGCTGAACCCTGATGCAACCCCATCTCAACCGAAAAGTAGTCAGAGTCTCCTCCTACTGTCCTCACCCGTGTCTTAGCCCCATCATACATGTTACAGGCATACCTCCAGCCTCCAAACATTTCCATAGAACCTCCCTCGGTACTTTGTCATATGCTTTCTCTAGGTCAATGAACACCATATGCAAATCTTTCTTCACCGCCCTAAACCGCTCTACCAAACTCCTCAGAATGTGAATGGCCTCAGTAGTTGACCGTCTCGGCATGAAACCGTACTGGTTCTCGGAAATAGACACACACCTCCTGAATCTCCCTTCAATCACCCTCTCCCACACTTTCATCGTGTGACTTAACAACTTGATACCCCTATAGTTGTTGCAGTTTGGGACATCCCTCTTGTTCTTGTAAAACGGGATCATCGTAATCCGCCTCCACTCTTCGGGCATCTTCTTCGTCCCAAAAATGACGTTAAACAGCCTATCAAGCCATGCCATGCCCTCCTTGCCCACACTCTTCCAGAATTCCACCGGGATCTCGTCCGGCCTAGTCGCTCTACCCCTACTCATCCTGTGCATAGCCTCTACCACCTCCTCCACTCATATGCGTCTACAATACCCAAAATCACGCTGCCGCTCCGAGTAATCCAACTCCCCCAACACGATGCCCATATCTCCCTCCTCGTTCAAGAGTTTATGGAAGTACGCCTACCATCTCCGCCTGATCTGTGCCCCCTCCAATAAAACTCTTCCCTTCTCGTCTTTTATGCATCTCACTTGGTCCAGATCCCGGACCTTCCGCTCCCTCACTTTTGCTAGCATGTACAATTTCTTGTCCCCGCCTTTAACCCCAATTTCTTTGTATAAATGACTAAACGCCGCGGCCTTAGCTACAATAACTACCAACTTTGCCTCTCTCCTAACCTTCTTGTACCCCTCCCTGTTGACACTCTTCTGCCCCTCGTCTATACTCTCTACTAGCTTCAAATACGCCGCTCTCTTTGCTTCCACTTTTCCTTGTACCACTAGTCCCCTTTATGGCCACCAGAAAAACCCTTTGAGACCCCTAACACCTCTCTCGCCGCCGCTCTAATACAATTTGATGTCATTGACCATATACAGCTCGCGTCCCCGCTACTCCTCCAGGCCCCCAGAGCTAACAGCTTCTCCCCCAACTCATGGGCCTTATCTTTAGTCAATGCACCCCACCTGACCCTAGGAATAGCGGACATAGCCCTCTTCTTCCTCGTATGTTGGGTCGTAAGGTTCTCACTCGGGATGACCTGCAATCCTTGCATAGACCTCTATCACATTTCCGTAGAAGCAGATAGTCAATCTGGGTGCACCGTGCTTCGAAAGGCTATCAGGTGCTACGCCTTCTTCGAGAAACACAAATTAGAAATCACTAGCTCAAAAGCTTTAGCATACTCTAGCAGCAAAGTACCTCCTCCGTTTCTATCTCCAAAACCGAAGCCACCATGCACACCGTCATATCCCCCAGGAGACTTCCTATGTGGCCATAAAAATACCTCCTATAATAAGCTTCTCGGTGGACGGTATACCCCGCACCAACCTATCCAAATCCTCCCAGAATTGTCTTTTAACCTCCTCTTCTAGACCCACCCGCGGCGCGTATGAACTAACTACGTTCAGAGTACACCTACCCACGACTATCTTAATGGCCATCAACCTGTCATTTACCTTCTTCACCTCAACCACTAGCTCCCTTAGGTCCTTATTAACTAAAATGCCTACCTCGTTCTTTCCTCTCACCCTCCCTGAATACCACATCTTAAACCCATCAGCCTCCTAGGCCCTATTCCTCACCCATCTAGTCTCCTGGACACAAGCTATGTTAATCTTCCTCTTATGGAGAATCTTTGTTAACTCTATTGACTTACCCGTTAGAGTCCCTATGTTCCATGACCCCACTCTCAACCTAGAAGGAGCATTACCCCCCGCCACCCTTCCCCTCTACCCCCCGCTCCCCATGCTTCCCCCAAGGACATGCCCTCACTCTATCATAGCTCAGCGCGGCCACTAGACTAGCACAAAGCTATAAACAAAATAAACTACAAAGGAATTGGATAAACAGAAACCTACAGGTTCACAAGGTGTTAATAACAGTTCCGACTAAGCAGAGGAAAACTACATAATAGATGTAACACTAAAGTGATAGACATAGGCAGATATAAGCCAACAAGTCTAACTAAATAATATTTAAACAGGATACCGTATATATTAATAAAGTCAAGCAAAAAAGAAAGGAGAAAAGAAAAAAAATATAACAATAAAAAATATTGATACCGCGAATACCAGATACAGAACAAAGAACCTAGCGCAAGTTTTCCTGAAGTGTGTCTGATCTTCTCAAGAACGCTGACCAGTCCTGATGCGTTCTGTCGGAGAGCTGTTCGGAAGTCGCCGGGATTGATGAAACTTGTCGAAAATCTGTACCCACCAGAAAATGGTCTGTCCTCGCCGGAAAAATATGCACATGTCCAAAGAAACAAACACACCCAGACACATACACAAAGCACGGGTAGAGGGAAAGGAAGAGAGAGTGGAAGAAGACGAAGGGGAAAGTGTCACCGAAAAAGCACCATCGGTCGACCGTCGGGGACCAGGGGTCAACGGGCTTGTACCAACTCGGCCGGAACACGCCCTACCCGACTCCGACGGCTAGAACAGAAAAGAGGAAAAAGAAGAGGGAGAGAAACATAAGGGAAAGAAGGAGGAGAGAGAACGAGAAAAGTGGATAAAGAGAGGGAGAGAGAGAGGACTTACTTGTATCAGCACCGGCAGCGACATCGGTGAACGGCAAAGCAGAAGATGCCGGCGTGGGTGCTATTGGGGAGGGGTTGGGGGTTAGGGGTTGAGGCGTTAGAGAGAGGTGAACGTTAAAGAGCAGTGAACATTAGAGAGCAGTCAAGTCCAATTAAAACAAACAAAATGAACAAAAGTTTTTGCCCCAGTTTGCACTAGGAAGATTTGTGAGTTGTTAGCAAAACTGTAAATCACTTATGATATTGATGAAGGATGCAATGATGAGAGTTAAAATACTCGACTAGGATGTTCATCTCATGTCAGTAAAACTGACAAACTTAAACTAGAAAGTGCGTCTTCTAAGAATACAACTGACAAACTTAGAATAGGAAGTGTGTCTCCTAAAACGTATAACATGAATGACTAAAATTAGGAAGTGCGTCTCCTAGGGATGAAATATAAATTTAGGAAGTTGTCTCATAAAAGTATAACCTGAAAGACCCAGACTAGGAAGTACGTCTCCTAGAGGTAAAATATCAATTCAGGAAGTCCGTCTCCTAAAATTTTAACCCAAACGACCCAAACTAGGAAGTGCATCTCCTTGGGGTGAAACTTGAATGACTCAAACTAGGAAGTGCATCTACTAGGAGAGAAACTTGTAGGAAGTGTGTCTCCTAAAAATAAAATCAGAAAAACCTAGACTAGGAAGTGTGTCTCCTAGGGGTGAAACTTAAATGACTCAAACTAGGAAGTACGTCTCCTAGGGGTGAAATCTCAATTTAGGAAGTGCGATTCCTAAAAAGTGTAACCTAAAAGACCCAGACTAGGAAGTGCGTCTCCTAGGGGTAAAACTTGATTTACTCAAACTAGGAAGTGCATCCCCTAGGGATGAACTTAAACGACCAAAATTAGGAAGTACGTCTCTTAAAAAGTATAATCTGAATGACCCAGACTAGGAAGTCATCTCCTAGGGGTGAAACTGCAATGAATCAAACTTGGAAGTGCGTCTCTTAGGGATGAAACTTGTAACCTAAGATTAGGAAGTGTGTCTCCTAAAACATATAACCTGGAAGACTCAAGACTAAGAAGTACGTCTCCTAGGAATAAAACTTGAATGACATAAACTAGGAAGTGCATCTCCTAGGGGTGAAACTTGTAACATAAAATAAGGAAGTGCATCTCCTAAAAAGTATGGCCTGAAAGATTTAAACTAGGAAGTGCGTCTTCTAGATGTGAGATTGGGCTTGAGGAAAACTATAAACTAAGCTTGACTGAAAGATATAAACTGGCCATATTCTCCAAACGTGACCCCTGAATTCAAGGAAAACTAATGATTACCCACCTAACAAAATTGAAAACTGACCATATTCTCCAGGTGGGACCCCTGAACTTAAGAAAAGCTAAAGATTAATAACTTAAGGGAACTAAAACTGACCCTATTCTCTAGGCCAGACCCCTGAAGTCAAGGAAAGCTAAAGCTTAACAACTTAAGGAAACTGAACTGAAAACTTAGGGAAAACTAAGATGCAACCCTATTTTACAGGTGGAGAATAACCATGCCAATTTGCAGAAACTACGGAGGCGAAGGTGGGTGGTTTAACCATATAGTCTCAAAATGAAAGAGGGATTTAAACATTGGAATACTTTAGTAAGATTTAAAATTATAGGACAGTGGTCCCAATGGGTATGTAGGAGGTGAGTAACAGTGGAGTCTTTGAATAAATTCAACCATGCTAAATTAGCAAAGAAACGATCAAGTCGTTCAAAAATAAGTGTACGTCCAATTTTTCTGTTGTTTGACCAAGTAAATCTACTGCCAGTAAATCCTGAATCTAGCATGTTAATGTTATATAATCAAGTGTTGAAAGAAAATTATCTATCATTATTCATGGGGCTACCGCTAAATTTGTGAGATGAACTAGTAATTTTATTAAAATCTCCACACAATAGCCATGTAGACGTATTATGTTTCACTATTTCTCAGGGTTATTCCATAGTAGTTGTTTTATTGCAATAAGATATGCTGACATATATTAGAGATATTAACCAAGGTTCTAATGAGTTGATTGCCTGGACAGAGGCATGGAGTTCTTGTGCTGTAACTGTGATAAGATCAACAATAAGATCATGAGCACGCCAAAGTATTAGCATGCCACCAGAATATCCTTGAGCAGTAACCTAAATAAAATCAGTGAAGTCGAATGCTTCCAAGAGAGGTGTGTGATCCTCCATTTTCGTCTTAGTCAGACAAAGAAATTGTTCCAGTCCAAAAGAAAAAGTAAGTTGCGATGGAACTCTTGTCCATTTTCTCCTCAACAATTCCATAGCATGATCTTCATTTGATTATGGATTCCTGAGTACGAGATCCCACCCAGAGCTAGGGACATGGTCAGGTTCATGTTGGGGCGTTCAGGATATGTGGTGCCTCCTCCAGCGGTAGTTGTTGAGTGTTGGTATCATGACTGCGACATACTTCTGCTCCATAGAGTAAGGGTCCATTCGTATATTCAAGAAATCTTGATCTAAGCTACGTGGGATGTAAATCAGGAATTGTTTTTAGATATTTTCTTGCATGGAGATACTCAAGTAGGCATTCATCGTGAGGGTCTCCGTGAATATTTCTGGGATGTTTTGTGGATCCTCCTTCGGTGGGTTCATGTGATCTTTCATGAAAGGTGGGGTTTGTGGTGGAGTAAGTGTCTGTTGCGTGGTATCTCTAGTTCCTCATGCCGCTGCATGTGTTGTTGTTGGGGTGGTAGTGGGATCATTTGTGGGGGTTCACTAAACAAGGGCAGTAATTAGGAGGTTGGTGTATTGGAAATGTTGGATGTTGATTTTGATTCTATGTGTGCCAGTCCTTGGTGTTGGTGAGGTTGTTGTGTAACTCAAATGTCGTGATGTCTTGAAGAGTTATATCTGCATGGCATTGTCTAGTGTAGTAGGTTTTGAATTCCTTCTTGAATGAGATTGGCGAGTGTGGTGTTGTTGTCCAAAATAGTGGTGACCTGTTGAAGGAGTAGTGGAACATTCCAAGGACTGTGTGGAAGCTGCTCTGTCGGTGGTGGTAGGAGCGGCTGAAGTGGTTGTGGTGGGTAGAGAAATTGAGGTGCGTGAATCATGTGGTAAGGGATCATTGGAGGCTGGTAGGTGGTTTGTGGTAGTAGTTGATAGTTGTTGATGTGTATGTTGGTGAGTTTTCACCGAGGTCGCTTATGGTTATGTTAGCGGGGAATGTAGAGGCGATACATGTTGGTTGAATTATTGGGTATTAGAGGTAGTATGTGGTGATTGTGAAATGGTGTGAATACCGGGTAGGGTTATATCTGGATTTATGGTCATGTTGGTACTGTTGGTGAATGGATTTTTGTGTATTTGGGCAGTGGTGGTATGATGATATTCTTGTTCATCCGAAGTTTTGACAGTCGCCGAAATGCGGAACGGAGAAGGTGTAGGGTTAGTAGGGTTTACGTGTGATGGTTTAGTTGAGGTGGCTGTTAAAGAGGACATGTCATATGATGAGTGTATCAGTGTGATTAAGGTGGAGGGTGTTGTGTCACTAGAAGAAGTAATGTAGGGCATCGCGGGAGTTGAAGTAGTTGAAAATTAAGTGGTAATGAGTGCTCATGTGGGATAGGAAATAATGTTGGGGGTGTAGGGGATTGGGTCCGCTAGTTTTGCATGGAACCCTTGTTAGAGAGTCCATTATTTTTATAGGCACAAAGTTAGATGGGGCCGGTATGGAGAAGGTGAAGCCAATTGGATTGGGCTTTAGTGGGGCGTTATTTTGGGCCTTCTCGCTGGACCATTAGGTTTAGGCATTTGTGATTGGTTAGTTTCGATGGCCATAGTGGTAGTGTGTTCATGGGATGGAAAAATAAATCTGTTGAAAGTGGGTAGTGGTGTTTTTGAATTATGAGGAGTGTTGGTGTGTGGTATGTAGGTATTGAAAGTATTGTTGTGGGATGACGAATAGTTGAAGAAGAGCGGGGGTTTCGACTAATTGTTTGGGTAGCGGATAGTTTTCCAAGGGCTTTCATCAGCATTAGGTGTGGTTTTGTTAGTAACGATTGGTGCAGTATGGGAAGTGGAGGCTTGAAGTGTGTGGTTTTTAGCACAAGAAGGTGTAATGTGACCAAGACAACCACATGTGATACAAAAGGGGGTGGTATCATCATATAAAATAGGTTGTACGTGTGATCCAATAAGGATCTCTGTTGGGCGAGGTTTATCTAACAGAAAAAGAATGCAAAGCCTGGCATAACGTCGTACAAGTGTCTATTTTTAATATTGTACCAACTATCTTTTCAATTTGTTGAAGGATTTGGAGGTCGTAATACTCTGTTGGGAGTTCTTGAAGACGGATCCATATGGTAGAGGTTAATTTTGGAAGCGACTTGGTTGAACCCAGGTTCCCATTGGCGTACAGTGAGGTATTGTGCACCCACAAACCAAGGTCCTTGTATCATGCTTTTGTTAAATGTAGTAGTGCAATTAAATTTTATCAGATATTAGTCATAGCCAAGGTCAATCAGTTGTAGAGGTTCTGTAGGTTGCCAAAAAGAGGTTAGTTTGGTACGTAGGTAGTGGTAGAGAACCTTTTTTCCTAGTAATTTGATAATACCAACATGTTGCCCAGGACGGTAGAGGCGTGTTTTGTCTGTAGTGGTGAGAGGAATGAAATATGGGAGTTGGTATGGATTCTCTTGTTCAACATCTAAATATAACTTATTGAGGAAATCAGTTTCTAGATCAATAAATGGGTTCTTGTCCTTTTATGGCAGTGTATTTGAAAAAATGAAGGGGTTTGGCGATTGGTCATTTATGTTGATGGTTTGGGTCTAGCAGTGCTTCGTAACTGATCTATTTCTTGATCAGTTAATTCCATGTCGGAGTTGTTGTTCATGAGGGCGGTTGGTAGAAGTTATTGGATGAGAAAGATGGTGTGAAGGGCTAGTCTTGCTCTAGAATCTAGAGAGAAGCGAGTCCATGTTCAAACATAACTTAAAGATGCATAAACTGCAAACAGTAAATAGGACAAAAACACACATTGCATTCAGTATTTGCAACAATAACTGTTGTTGTTGATAGTGTAAATGAGTATAAAATGATTCATTAATCAAATACAATCATATAAAATGAAATAAAACAAAAAATATTTAATTCTTTTAATTTGACCTAATGGGTTATCTTGGACCGAGTGGGAGCAAAATGAGACTTGGAAAAACTATACAGTATAGCCTCTCTAAAATAATAGCTGGTAATACAATATTTTTTATATTGATGTGTAATATTTAAAAAACAATAATTTTACACATAATCAATATATATATATTTATATATTGGCTAGCATATATAATTATTTTTGACTGACCGGTCAAATATGTAATTTTCCCTCTAGTTAAGGGTTGGGCCTTTATCTGGCCTCAATGGTGATTGGATAGACCACATGTCTACTCAGTCCAAATCCGGCCTAAAGCCTGGGTCCTAGTCGCTGGTAACAAACCTAATTTTGAAGAATTAGCCAAATAGCTGCTCACCATAACATTTAAACTAAAAGTCATTGGCGAATGTATAATATATGCATAATTTATGTATTACATATGTATAATTGTATAGAATCTGTTTATATAGCTAGAAAAAATAAACAATTAATATGACAACCTATTTGTGTAAAGATCCCCCTAATTTTTGGGCTTTTTAGTTTTTACATTGAGCTAAATATAAAAGTGAAAACTACCCAAACTATCAATTCATAAACAATTTCAATCAAAATTTGTCCAAAAAAAAAGTATCTACCAGAAAAGGCCCAAATTCCATTTTAATCAAGAAAAGATTCTGTTAATGTCAGCTTTTCTTCACTCTTTTTTTCTTCTTTTTTTTACTCTAAGATTCTCTTTAATGGTAGATTTCAACTTGTAGGTTATTCCAACCTGCTAGTGCATGAAGAGCCTTAAATCGAATATGGCTAATAGCATTTCAATCTGCAGGCTAATGATAGTTTCAAGTGCAAAAAGTTAGATAAGAGATAAATAAAAATCATAAATACAAGTATTTGATACAATAGTAAAATAATTTTAAAAAATGAAGAAAATAAGCTAAAACTCTATTCAAATCCATTGAAGCTCGCTTACGCTTGAGTTTGAAAACTTGGGTTTCCGAAATTAAAATTTATTAGGAATTGGTGTTGGTGGAATATATTGGATACATCTCAAGGAGTTTGAAACTCTATCCTGAGACGAATTGGTGGAGATTCTAGGTGGTTTGTATTAGAACATGCGCAGCGGAAGCAAGCAAAATCAACCAGGCATCTAATACATGTAAACTAGACAAAACTATAATCACAAGATTAGAAGCTCTAACCTCTTGAAATCGTTGCACAAAGCTTCCAAACAGCAAGAATCCAGGGCTGCAGTCTTCTGCTATATGCCTAATAAAACCTGGGACGTTTTTGCTTTTGGGTGGGCAAAAATAATACAACTCTGAAAGTGAGTAATTTGGTAAAATTCGTCCTCCTTAAGTAGAGTTATTTTTGGCCGAAAACTGTCTTGCAAAAACGTGTAGGATTCTACTTGCACAAGTAGAATCCTACTCTAACTCTAACGGATGACTTTTCTCCCAAGTCACTTTTTACCCAAGTCTTGTCCAGGTTTTTACTAGGTATAGCAGGGACCACAGAAATAATAAGAGGCTACCAATTATAGCATTAATTCGAAATTAGCATGAATTAATTCTTACTACAATTAATTGTAATTTATTCCACTAAAAACTGCAATTGAACTCCTCAGTATGAATTTCGAAAATTCAGTAACACTTATTTTAACTCCCCATGTTAAGATCTCAAATACCAGTTAATTGAATTAAAGCACTAAAAATTTAATTTAATCAAATAATTAAATCCTTTACAATTCCGCTTAAACTATTTCATGTGACGGATACAAAATTCACCGGCCGGGTTTTCACATGAAAACTTATAAGCTTATATAAAGGGGTATCATCAAACTCAAAACCGAGTCATGGATTCTATCAACTAATTATTATTCACAAATGTTATTCGTCATTGTCCAATCTATTAGGCATACATTAACTCTGAATAGAGTCGTACATTTTGATAAATCAAAACAATAAACAAATTACATTGATCATAATAATTATATCAAGATTAGGAGTATAAGTTCATTTAATGAATTAGAGAAAATATTTTATATATTCAGTACAAAAACATCTTTTCTCTACTTGGTCCGTTCAATATACACTGAGTATACTAGCACAAGAAGTCGGAGTCAAACCACTCCCATAATCAAGACAAATTATACTATAATCTTGTGCTACAATCATCAAGATATTTTGTCCAATAATATCTTTGATTGTGAACAAAATTTATTAATTATGAGAACCAACAATTTAATCTTCTGTGCATGAGTTAAGACTCCATACACTAAATTCTCTACTACATAAAGGACACACATATAACAAATGATCTATTTAAAATAGTAATTTATTGAATTGAATAAATTAAATATATAATTGTTCCATAAAGAATAAAATAAAATACTATGTCTAAACCGCATGGTTAATAGTATATCCCAACAATCTCCCACTTAGACTCATAACCATGTGTCTACTACTCTAACATCCATTCCTTCTACATGCTTGTCAAAATCCTTCTGTGTCAAGCTCTTTGTAAACGGGTCTGCCAAATTGTCCTCTGACGCAATCTTCAACACTCTTGCATAACCTCTTTGAGTTATGTCCCGAATTAAGTGATATTTACGCTCAATATGTTTACTCCTTTTATGGCTTCTTGGTTCCTTCGAGTTTCCAACTGCGCCACTATTGTCACAATAAAGTACAATCGGTGTTTGAACCGAAGGAACTACATTAAGCTCTTTTAGAAAGTTCCTAAGACAAACAGCCTCTTTAGCTGCCTCAGATGCAGCCACATATTCGGCTTCCATGGTGGAATCAGCAACACAGGATTGCTTGATACTCCTCCAACTTATGGCTCCACCTCCTAAGGTAAAAACATATCCTGAGGTAGATTTTCTAGAGTCTCTATCTGACTGGAAATCTGAATCAGTATAGCCAATGGGTGCAAGATCACCTAAGTGATACACCAACATATAATCCCTAGTCCTTTTCAAGTACTTGATTATATGCTTAACAGCAGTCCAGTGTTCTCGTCCAGGGTTAGACTGAAATCTACTAACCATGCCAACGGCAAAGCAGATATCAGGTCTAGTACATAGCATAGCATACATGAGACTCCCTACAGCAGAAGCATAAGGGACCGCCTTCATTTTTTCTATCTCATCAGTCATTTTTGGTGACTGATCTTTCGACAGAGAGATTCCATGTCTAAAAGGGAGAAAGCCTTTCTTGGAATCTTGCATGCTAAATCTGGTGAGAATAGTATCAATATAAAGTGCTTGGGACAAGCCTAATATCCTCTGCTTGCGATCTCGCATAAGCTTGATCCCAAGGATATGTGCTGCCTGTCCCAAATCCTTCATATCAAAACGTGAGGACAACCATTCCTTTACTGAATTCAACATGCTCACATTATTTCCTATGAGCAAAATATCATCTACGTACAAAACCAAAAATGTAACTTTATCTCCATTCCACTTCTTATAGACACAAGACTCATTTTCACATTGATTAAAACCGAAGGTTTTAATCGATGCGTCAAAACTAGTGTACCATGCTCTAGAAGCTTGTTTCAATCCATAAATGGATTTCTTTAATTTACACAACATGTGCTCATTGCCACTTTTAATGAAACCAACTGGTTGTGCCATATAGATGCACTCATCAAGACTTCCATTTAGAAAAGCCGTCTTGACATCCATTTGCCAAATCTCATAATCGTAATGAGCAGCAATGGATAAGAGAATCCTAATGGATTTAAGCATGGCTACTGGCGAAAAGGTTTCCTCATAATCGATCCCTTCTTTTTGAGTAAACCCTTTTGCAACAAGCCTAGCTTTAAAAGTTTGCACTTTTCCATCCATTCCTCTCTTTTTCTTATAGATCCATCTACAACCAATGGGTTTGACTCCAGTAGGTGGTTCTACAAGATCCCAGACTTGATTGGACTACATGGACTCCATTTCAGATTTTATAGCATCAACCCATTTATCAGCATCTGTATCATGTAGTGCTTCGTCGTAATTAATAGGTTCTGTATTAGGCTCTTCAGGGATTCTATCATAAGATTCTCCCAAGAGCGCAAACCGGAGAGGTTTTCTAATAATTCTCCCACTACGACTAGTCACTACAGGCGGAGGCTGATTTTGTTGTTGAATCACAACATCATTTTCTGGAACTGAAGCCTCAATGTTATCCTCCACACCTTGCGGTGCTGGGATATCATTAACTTCTTCCTGGAGTGTAGGTTGCAGAACAATTTCAGGTTGTTCAACAATTTGAGGTTGCTTAACATTACTCCCACTACTTTGGGGTAGTGAGATGTCAGGCAATTGCTCTTGTGCAATCTGCTTCCTATTGAGATTTCTCCCACTACGATAATGCAGTGGTATGTCAATACTGGCTTCCGGGATACGTTCTAGAGA
>ML283158.1:3632-33023 GCA_005239495.1 Nicotiana undulata
TACTCACGAACTGTCTAAGAGATTACTAAAACAAAGGTCTGAAAATAAGCACATAGGACTGTCTTTGAAATATAAAGTAAGACAGAGCTGAAAATCAAGAGTAGAAGGTGACGCCAAGGCCCACGAATATCTGCGGGTCTACCTCGATGTCTCCTATATGAACTGATGAGATGCTCCGACTGTCAGTGATCACCAGATCCGGCTGCTTAGTCTGCACAACATAAAGAAGTGCAGGTGTAACATCAGTACAACCGACCCCATGTACTGAGTAAGTGCCGAGCCTAACCTCGGCGAAGTAGTGACGAGTCTAGGACCGACAACAATATATGTACCTGAGCAATTCTATATAATAAAAGGAAAAATGTAGACGGAAATAAGAAGGTAAGACAGATACTGGGAGAACATGCTGGGGTAAAAGGGGCAACAAAATGCTAGCACGGTAGAACAGGGTAATAACTGAAAGTTAAAGATAAAGGCAGGAATTTAACTTCTCAAACAGATAATGAACAACATAAGGCACGACATGTCCCCTCGTGCATAACCTCACAATCACTCGGCACGGAATGTCCCCTCGTGCGTATATAATAACACTCGGCACGGAATGTCCCCTCGTGCATATCCTCACAATCACTCGGCACGGAATGTCGCCTCATGCGTATATAACAATCAGTGATCAACACGGCATGTCCCCTCGTGTGATAAGTAACAAACAGTCGTCACGACATGTCCCCTCGTGCGACAAATAATAAAACAAAGCAACAATATAATGTGAAATTCAACATTAAGAAGTCTCAAGTGCATGGAAATGCTCAATAAAATTCTATTGTCCCGGCAAGGAGAAATCATCAATTACAAACTCAACAAATGCCCGACAAGGGTCTCAGCTATAACCAACCTTGCATCAGAAATACGATTTCATAGTGTAAGCCGCAACTGAAACAAATAACTCAATAACTCCCCACGTCATGAAACAACATCAAGGTATCACTACTAATTCACCAATTACTCATAGTACGGGGAATATTAAGAACACAGTAAGTTTAATCACAATTGACTCACGGGCATGCTTGACCTTAACATATAGGCACTTGTAACCACGCCTATACGTTGGACATGAGTTACACATAGCAAATAAGACTCCATACCTAATCCCTCAAGCTGAGGTTAGGCCAAACACTTACCTCGGCTCCAAAAATGCAAGTCAAGCCTCAATCACAGCCTTCCCTCTCGAATCCAACTCAGAATCGGTGATATCTAGACATAATGGATTTATTAACATCAATAAGTACTCAATAAACCAATCCCCAAGCCTAATTATACATTTTCTACTATTCTTCCAAGAATACTAAAATTCGACCCCGGGCCCACACGTTCAGATTTTCGAAAATTCATGAAGGAATCAATTACCCAGAGTCTAAGGATCAAAGTTATGTGATTTATACAAGAATCATGGCCTAACATGGAAAGTCACAAAATTCTCAAGAACCCTTAGATGATTTAGTAGTGAGTTTAACTAGCAATTAATGTTAAAGCTAGAAGTTTATGGGGTTTAACTTACCTCTTACAGTGGGTGGTCGTGGAAGGTGCTGCCCAAACTTGAATGCTCTCTAATGGAGGTTGATGGTGGATAAAATGAAGAAAACCCGAAATTTTGGACATTTAAGAGGGGCTGCCAACAGGGGTTTCCGCACCTGCGACCTTAGGACCGCAGGTGCGGTCTCGCACCTGCGAGAAATTGATCGCCCCTGTGGAAAAGGGCTTGGGACCCTGGGCTCGCACTAGCGGAGTTGGGAGACGCACCAGCGGTTCCGCTCCTACGGAGTTTGGATCGCTCATGCGGAAGAGGCCGCATCTGCGGCTGGGAAACCACACATGCGTTCACACCAGCTGTTGTGCACCAGCAGTGATTTTTGCTGGTTATTAGCCTCGTGCGGGGTCCAGGAGGCACCTAGGCCCACCCGAGCCCCGTCCAAATATACCAACAAGTCCCAGATTATTAAACGGACTTGCTCGAGCCCACGGAACACTCAACACAACGCTAAAACTCAAAATCACCCTCCAAAATCCCTGAATTCAAAACTTAAGAACTTTGAAATTCTAGAATTCTATAACGATGCGCCGAACCGAACCATACAACTCGAACGATTTCAAATTTTGTAGACAAGTCATAAATAACGTAGCGAAACTATTCCCGGCCTCAGAATTGCATTCAGACCTCGGTAGCATAAAATCACATTCCTAACCAAATTTCAAGTTTTATGAACATCCTCAAAACTTTACTAACTCTAAATCTCTCATTTTGATCTGAAACCCGTCAAATCAAGTCCGTTTTACACCAAATTTCACAGATAAGACAAATAACATATAATAAACCTGTTACGGGCTCTGGAACCGTAATACGGGCCCGTAACACGGCTTTCATATAATTACTCATTTTCAAAATCCTTTATTATTTCCAGAAAACAATTTTCTCTAAAAATTCATTTCTCGGGCTTGGGACCTCAGAATTTGATTCCGGGCATACGCCCAAGTCTCATATTTTCCTACGTACCCTCCGGGACCTTCACATCACGGGTCTGAGTCCGTTTACCAAAAACGTTGACCAAAGTCAACTTTATTCAATTATTCAATTCAAAAATCCCATTCTTATCAAATTTTCACATGGAAGCTTCCCGGCTACCTGCCCCGAGTTGTGCACGCATATCGTGGTGAGATTAACAAAGGCTTTTGGGGCCTCGAAACACATATTTCACTGGAATTACTTAGGATGACCTTTTGGGTCATCACATTTCATTAAGTTTGATTTGAGGTACAATTCATGGTTTCTATGTTGTTTGATGTGAATTGAAGCTTTGAATAAGTTCGTATCATGTTTTAAGACATGTTGATATGATTGAATGGGGTCCCGAGGGGGCTCAGGTGTATTTTGGATCATTTGTTGAGAAACTAGTTAAGTTAAGGATTTGGAGTTTGAACATGGTCAATATCCGGTTAAGATGACCTCTTTTCAGTGCGCTCGATCAGGTTCGTAGCGTGTTTTATGAGTAAAAAACATATATGGTTTGTGTTCGGGAGGTTCCGAATGAGTTTTGGGTGCTAAAACGAAAATTCTTTCGTTGCTGATTTTTTGGTGTAAAATAATTACAAAAAAGTCATTTTTTATCCCTTAAATATACAGACTTCATTTAAAACCTTAAAACATTTTTTCTCGCACATTTTAAGGCCAATTGGGTGATTCAAAAGCCTAACTTAACTGAAATGTTATAAGGAATGGAGGTATCAAAAACTAGTTTCGGGGGTTTGTTCATTTGGTCAGATTTTTAGGTTGGGAGCTTGGATTTGGGAAATTTTAACCATATGAATTTAGGTAAGTGTTCTCTACTCGATTTTGGTTATATTTTGTGAATCTATTTTCATTTTTTGGTAATCGGATTGTGAATTTTGAAGAGAAAATTGGAGGTTTTTGTCAAAAGTATCATAGAGTGAATTTGAGTTTTGAACATTGATTTAGAGTCGGATTTGGTTGAAGCTCGTATGGTTGGAATCGTAATTGAATTGATTATTGGATTTTATAAGTTTCATCGAGTCCTGTGGAATGGGACCAGTTTGGACTTTTTGGTCGATTTAGCGATTTTGATTAAAGATTCGACCTTTATCGATTGGACTTATTCACTTTTGGCATTATTTGATGTATTGAGTTTCTTTTGGCTAGTTTCGAGCCGTTTGGAGGTTGGTACGTGCTGGATGAAATATTTGGAGCTTCGCTTGGCTTGCCCGGTATAGAAATTAGATTGTTCGAGGTAAGTAACACTTTTAAACTTGGTGCTGGGGGTATAAAACTCCGAATTACGTGTTATGTATTTGGTATTGAGGTAATGCACAAGCTAGGTGACATGCGTGTGTACGTGCACCGTGTGAATTATGACTCTGCTATTTCTGTGATACTGTGTAGTTACCTAACCTTACTTGTAACCATGAAATTTCTAAGTAATTTATCTATTGAGATGTGATCCATGTTAGAAACCATGTTTAGGCTACCGAGGTCATTTCCGTTGTTGAGTTATCTGCTTACATTGGATTTACATACTCAGTCATACGCATTCATATGCATATCATATCTATGTCTCTGTTACCATTTATTGATACATCACATCATTATTTTTGGGCTGATTTTTCATGACATTGAGAGCCCGAGAGACTAGAGAGATTGATGACTGAGTGAAGCCGAAGGCCTGATGGTGAGGATGTTTATAGGATCGGGCTGCACGCCGCAACATGATTTATTGATTTATGCCATGACTGGCTTGTTATAGTTCTTGGGCTAAAGGAGCCCCTCAGGAGTCTGTACGGTATCACGTCATTCATGACTTCTCACACATATTGACATATATGCATAGAGATGTATTTACCTCATGCCATTTGAAAAATGAAACATCTTATTTATTGTTGAAATTTTTTTGGGAAAAATCACAATTTTACAAACCTTCTCATATTTTGGATATTTCAGTAAAAGAATTGAGTTTTCACTGTTATACTTGAAAAGCATGCCTATTTCCGGAATTGTGAATGGATGAGCATCTTAAATTTGAGCATGTTTCTTGTACCATTATTATTATGCTGTTATGAACTGTTGTGGGCTATTGGTGTTGGAATCCGACCTTTATTCCAGCTCGTCACTACTTTCAACCTAAGGTTAGGTTTGTTACTTATTGAGTACATGGGGTCGGTTGTACTCATACTACACTTTTGCACCTTGCGTGCATATGTTAGATGCTGATGTTGATGTGTTCCACATCAGCTGGATTGGAAGATGTACCTGTGTTCCGGTAATAGCTGCCTCTTGCTCTAGACTTATAAAAGATCTGGTCATGTATATTTCAAACAGATGATGTACTTTATTTCATACTAGCTTTGTAACTTCTAAATCTTAGATGGTCATGATTTGTACTACCATTCCTTGGGAAATGTATAAGATTCAATATTTTTCTTTTACTTATTTGTCTTATTAAACTTCATTAGAATTGGATAGTTGTTATTACCTAGCGGGTTAAATTAGGTGTCATCACGACTAGTTAGATTTCAGGTCATGACACACAATGTCTACAAAAATTTTAACAATAACAAAATGAACGGTAATGCTCAACAAGGAAATGTATCTCAACAATTAATATCTTCGCCTCAATGTGATAATGTCTATTACAACATCAACACCAATAACTCAACAAGATGATATTCCACAAAATAATAATTTCAATTAAAAGTGATTCAACAATTAAAAGGTAACAAGATACTAAGGAAGGAAATAACATCAACTAACACATATAAGAGAAAAATAAAAAGTAAGAGGTAGGATAAGTGCTAACAACGTCAAATAGAGCATGTAAGAGTAGATTAATAATGAGAGATAAAACATGCTATGACAAGTCAATTAAAGGCATGGAAAGAATCTTGATAATCGAAACCGGTCAAATACAACATATCGCATGCGTACCCACTCATCCCTTGCGCACAAATAGCACAATTAACCCAAATCCTAAAGGGTTGATCCCCCAATCGATACAGTAGAAGTGCCATCCTGCTCAAATCATCCTCCGAACAGCTCGAAACTAGCCAAAAGAAAAAATTATCAAATAATACCATAGAAAGCAAACCCAATCGATAAAGGTCAAATCCTTATACATTTACCAAAGCAAATCAAAAATTCAAACCCGGGCCCTCACCTCAAAACCCGACAAAACTCACAAAATCCAACAACTCAATTACGAGTCCAACTATACCAATTTGACTCAATTCCGACTCAGAGTCGGTGTTCAAAACTCAAAAATTCACTTTAGTAAAGTTTAGACAAAACCCCCCAATTTCCCTTTTGAAATGATCAATCAAATGCTAAAAATGAAGATGGAATCACGAAATATAATCAAAACCGAGTAGAAAACACTTATCCCATGGATGAAACTTGAAGAACATACTTGAGTTCTCCCAAGTCCAAACTTTTAAGATGAGAATAACTCCAATAACATCAATAGCCAAAAATGCCCAGTTGTTCTGCCTCGTTTCTTGTGCCAAATATCACAAAACTCACTTTTTATGCTTCCAATGGATGTCTCGTGAAATTTCAGTCAAGTTAGACTTTTGATCACTCCATTTGAATTTATAATGAAGGATATATGTTGGTTTCAATATTAGGAACTAGTGCATATTTTTAAATACGAACTCTGTGGCAATTTCGTAATTAATCAGAAAAAAAATCTTGCAACCCACTTCTTAGTAAAATAACCATAAATTCGATATACGATGTCAAAACTTGATGATTTAAGTTGCTATGGTTCCAAAATTATGATACGGAAATAATGGTTTAGTCAAAACACGAATCAAATGCCGTTTTATCAATATGGTAACTTTTATGCTCAAATCGACATTGAAATCGAACACAATCACCATACTACCCAAACTTATCTAAAACTCATCGGAATTTAACCAAACTTTGTGGAAAAATTTATTGGAATAATTATAACTCATTTCCGAGTCTGTTTACCCAAAAGTCATACCTTGGTCAACTCTTCCAGCTAAAAACTTCTAAAACGAGAATCACTCTTCTAAATAAATCCTGAACCGCTCGAAATCCAAACCAACCATACACGTAAGTCATAATACATAATATGAAACTACTCAAAGTCTCAAACCACCGAATGGAACGCTAAGCTCGAAACAACCGGTCAAGTCGTTACATTCTCCCTTACTTAAACATATGTTCGTCCTCGAACGTGCCAAGAGTCGTTCCAAATCCATCAAATCGCCATACAACCTCACCATACACATAACCATGGGTAATCCCATGTCTCCCCAATCCATATAAGCCGAAAAAACACCACCTAACAGAGGATTCTTACTTCAACCATAGTCCATAAACCCTGAAACTCAAATCCCAATATTCGAAACTCATTATATGACACGGTTCTTGCATCTATGCACCGTATAACTCTGAAAAAGCTATATCAATTAACAACATATCTTAATATATAATCACATGATATACCACTTAACTCAAATACTATTGCAATAACTTCTGTCCGCAATAGCTGCTCGATAACCAACCTGACACCAGTAACAAACCTCATAATAACTAAAACCTTGTTCTGATCTTTTGTACACTGCCAATGTTGAAAAAAATGTACAGAAACTCATAATCACCCACAAGATTAACAGTCGTGGAGCTCTCTTGCACGATAAGAACCATAGCCAAATCTAAGCCGACTAGTGACACAATTATTTCAAACATACCTTAATCAAAACATATGATAATCCTTTCAGTCCTAGTAACCTCAACTCATCCAATACGAGATACTTGACCGACCAGTCACACAAATCCTACTTAGAGCTACATACCATGCAATCCCTGCACCAATGAACAATAACTCAATATACCCAAATGATGGAAAGAGAACGGAAATGAAGAAACCATCCCTCCAGCACAACGGATACCACCACAAAGCGCAATGCTATAAATCCACCACACAAGGGGAAACATAACACGCGAAATAAGTACAAAGGATCATATCCTAGCATAACATCGCTGCGATGCATAACCCAATACATCGAGCCATGATACTCAAAATCAACAACCATCAACATAAAACACACGAATCGCGTAATCATAACTATGGAGATATGGATATCACTATCAACCCGAAACAAGATAACAATAACCAAGGTACAATTAACCATTCAACACCCCAAGAGCAGTCTCTCTCGAATCCGGACCAATACCTTGGAACTCGACAAAACTCACAAAATCTGACAAACCATTCAATTACAAGTCAAACCATACAAATTTGACTCAATTCTGGCTCAAAATCGGTGTTCAAACCTCAAAAACTCACTTTAGGAAAGTTTATATCAAAACCCCCAATTTCTCTTTTGAAATGATCGATCAAATGCTAAAACCGAAGATGGAATCACGAATATAATCAAAACCTCGTATAAAACACTTACCCGATGGAAGAAACTTGAAGAACATCATTGAATTCTCCCAATTCCAAACATTCAAGATAAGTAAAACTCCAACAATATTAATAACCAAAAATGCCCAGCTATTTTACCTAGTTTCTTGTGCCAAATATTTTGAAACACGTTTTTTATGCCTTCAATGGATTTCTCGTGAAACTTCAGTCAAGTTAGGCTTTTGAATCACTCAATTTGACCTTATAATGAAGGAGATATGTTGGCTTCAATATTTGGAAATAGTGGGGATTTTTAAATACGAATTCAATTGTAATTTTATAATTAATTTGTAAAATATCTAGCAACCGAATTCTTAGTAAAATGATCATAAATTTCATATACGATGTCAAAACTTGATCATCTATGGTTAGAAAATTACGATACATATATAATTGTTTAGTTGAAACACGAATCAAATGACGTTTTCTCAATATGGTAAAATTTATGCTCAAATCGACTTCGAAACCCAAAACAATCACCATACACCCAACTTATCCGAAACTTATCGGAATTTAACAAAACTTTGTGGACATGCCAAAATTATTACAAACTTATTGGAATAATTAAAACATGATTTCGAGTCCGTTTACTTAAAAGCAAAACCTTGGTCAACTCTTCCAACTTAATTCTTCTAAAATGAGAATCACTCTCTCAAATCAATCCCGAACATCTCGAAAATCGAAATCCAACCATACAATCAATTCATAATACATAATGTAAAGCTATTCAAACCACCGAATGGAACACTAAAGCTCGAAACGACCGATCAGGTCGTTACAAAATTAGATTATGTATATGAGTTAAATACTACTTTATATGGTTACATATAATTTTTTGAATACTCTTATCACAATTGAGTGAGGTTGTCTAGTAGTTCAAGGTATTCAAAGTGACTTATGGTTCACAGGTTCAAAATTCTGCTTATTTTGCTGCCAAATTAAATGGAGTTCAACATGTGTGATCTATTTGATTCTTTTTCAATGTAAAAACAATTTCATATAAAATAACTCTTAAAACATAAATTTTATGTAGAAATAAAAAAATAATCTTAAAAGTAAATTTTTTAATTAAAGTTTATTTCTTTAATAGATTTTATTATTTAATAGTCAAGCTATATAAATATTTATTCAACAAAGGCACTCTACAAACTACAAATGCTATCGACTCTCTCTTTCCTTTGGCTTTATGATTACTTTTATTAGTGAAATTTCTAATGTTGTCCTTTTTTAATTTTAATTTTGATTTATAAAATTATAGTTCTATTAAATTTTTTAAAGTGTTTAACTAAATGTTGTGTAGTTTGTTTATTAATATTTGGTACAATATTTATCGACAAAAAGCTATTGACTTGTTTAAAGTTTGAACATCCTTCGCGGAATTTCTAGGTACGCCAGTGTTCGACCCCTACCCGACTTGTCAAATAGAAGTTATTGCAAGACAAACAACTCACAACGGGATGCCAACTGTGATATTCAAGACAAAAGATTACTATAGAATAATGGCGGAATCTTGTAAGTTTACTATTGTGAGTGGATTTCTGAAACCCTGCCCCAAATTGACAGATTAAGGTCTAGATTCAAGAAGCTAATTACTTTTAAAGGATCAACAATAATTGGAGTCTGTGATAACTACAACATTTTCTACGACTTGGAAAATGAAGACGATATCAAAATGGTTTAGTTTAGAAAGGTAACTGAGATTGTGGGCATGGAAATGTGGTTACAAAAGTGGTCTCCGGATTCCAAACCGGAAGTCTCTCAATAGCTCCCACACGTGTACTCCTATCAGGTCTCCTTTTACATATGCACCACTGGCACTACATTAAGAAACGTCTAAGATATGTAGGAAAATCACTTGTTTTAGATGCCGCCATTATGGGTAGAACTAGGCCTAATATGGCCAAGATCCAAGTAGAGGTTGACCTGCTAAAACCTTTGCCAATAAATGTATGTGTTGGTCAAGAGTATGAAGAATCGTATCTTAAAGTATACACACAAAAATTGGAGTATGAGGGTGTTCCTAAGATTTTCAAAAACTGCAAGAAGTTAGGACACAACATGAAAATCTGTAGGGCACTAGAAAAGAGGAACATATTTTTTAATGAGGAAAAACAGAAAGTTATCAAAGAGACAGCTCAGGATCAACAAGAATAAGGGTAGGAGACTCGAAATGTTACTTCCCCTGGAATGGTGCTAAAGACATATTGGGGGACTCTAAAGAAGAGAAAAGTTGGATACGGTCGAAATTGGAGAAGCCCGATATCGAAGTGAGCCCGAGCTCGGAAGATTCGAAGCAAGGTTCGAGTCCGATATCAGAATGTATACCTCGAGAGAGCACATCGAAAGCCCAACACAGCCTACCTTAAGGCAGTGCAAAATCGATGGTAGTCAAGAAAAGGCGAGATTTTCCCAAGAACACGTGATTAGGAAAGATAATATTTGTAAGAGATAGTACAAGTCCGTACTAGGCCGTTGTACAGCTGTACCAATAATATTCTTTGTCATAATTAGAAATGTACTATATTAAGGTTTTCCCCTCCTATATAAAGGGGACCCCAATCATTTTGTAAGATACATCGTTCACTGCAATAGAACATTTTACTCCGCTTTTCTCGTTTACTGTGCTCAAGAATATTCTTCAACTTTATTGTTCCTCATTTATTGTTCATTCTTTATTGCTACTAAAATGACCTCGAGACCCCGAGGCTATCGAGCTCGAGGCCCCCATTCCATTGGCAAAACTGATTTGGTTATCACATTCTTTTCACTTACACTTAATATTTTTTGATTATTCACTAGGATTGAAATAAATCACGAATTTTGAGAACCATAAATTAAATATAATTGTTAACATCATTTTCGAGTAAACAAACGTGTAGATCTTTTATACCAAGCTCATAGTGGTAAGGACAAAGAGACTAATGCCAAGGCTGAAGAAAATCAGAGAATTGAGGTTCACAATAATAATGGCATCATGAAGGAAGTGAGAAACTCAGGGGACCTACAAAATCAACAAGACTTGAATGGTAAGGATCGGATAAAGAAGAGCAGAAAATATGAACGTGCCAAAAAGGAAGAATAAAGTTTGTGCAAAACCATATATAGGAAAAGGAATAAAAAAATGAGAAAAATTAGGATCTTGTACTAAGGTACACAATAAGGATAAAGTTAATACTGGGGTTCACAAACATAGGGACCCAACGCAAAATCTTGACAGTCACACTGAAAAAAAAGAGTGACAACATAGAAAAAGAAAGCAAAGGCAAGGATGTGGGCATATCAATAGATTAAACTCATGTTAGCGATAATGTGGAGATGCAAAATGAAATGAGTTGCATAGTGGAAAAATGGCAAGGAACAAAATGCTGAGGAGGGAGAAATAATTGCTTTTGCAGTAGCTGGTGTTATTTATCTGTATTGTTGTAAAATAAATAAGAACAATAAACTTTCTGAAAAATAGAAACAGAAAGTTAGTAGAACTAGAACGTCAAAATAAATTCTGGAAAAACATTATAGGAATAAATCGAGCTCACTGAATATACAATGTGTCCTTAAGGAAATTATTCCCCTCAAGTACCCGAGGTTTTGGAATATATCCTCCCAAGATAGAACGATTTAACTCACCGGAGTGTTGGTACAAAAAACGCCGATGAACAACGAACCACTCGAAGGCTGTAAAACACATTGGAATTTTTATGTGTAGAAGAAGAAGAAGATGATCAGAAAATTTCGTAAGTTCATATTCTGGGATTTGAAGGACTATTTATAGCCAATTTGGCACTGTTTATGAAAAGGTTTGCAACCTTTCAGATTAGCCACAACTATTGAAACAGGTGGGGAAATATTGCGGGAAAAACAAAACGGATTTAAAATAATCTGGGAGAGAAAAACGGACCGGACCAGACAGGGTCGTGGGTCATGGATTATTCCGGTTTGAATTTTCGTTAATTAATTTGACTAATTAATTAAATAATTTAAAGGAATTTTGTCCAAAAAGATTAATCAATCGATCGATCTTCGACCAAATCCAAACAAATACAAATCCGAAGCCGAGCCGAGCGAGCGACGACGACGACGGTGCGAGGCTTGCCTTCTTCTCAAACTCTTTAAGAGCTAGAAGAATAGCTTCTCTATATATACACATAAATTTTCTTTCCTTCTACCAATGAGGGACAAAGTACACTAATTCAAAATTTCACTTCCCTCCATTTCTTTTCCCACCATTTTTTATTCACTCTCTTTAAGCTACACCAAGCTTAAAATTAAGCTATACTAAGCTTAAAGATCAGCAACCCCCCACATGAATGGGGAATGGCTATAACATAAAGGAATGCACGAACGCGTGTGTGTTTTACATGCAAGAATTAATTGTATCTGGATAAGTAGGTTTCCCTTTGAACTTTCCGTAGTGAACTTATATCGGATATACTCGGTCAATCGGTAGATTTGATATCTTTGAACCGTCGAGCTTTGTTGTATACCTAGACAACATAAGTCACACAATCAATCCTTAACCATCTATGGTTCTCACGGTAGTGTTCGTTTCAGCCATGAACGCCGCCTGGTTTCATGAGTGCTTAGAGAATGTGCCTTTACTTTCATTCCCCTTGAAGTGGATTACACTTCACACTCACATAGGTGATTCCTAAACGTGTAATCCTATAGATACACTATCTGGTCATATTCTGACAGACTTAGCAAATCATTAAAAAACTTTAAGCTTTATTGACTCATCAAAAAGCCTTAATGCTTTACCTTGATTTCTGAACATTGTCTTCATCACGAGAATGGGTTGAGTTATTTGACGATGTTGAACCGTCATTCATAACTTTTTTTGATCTCTTTGAACCTAGCTCTTGGGATCTCCAGTCTGCTAGGTAGAGTTACCGCCATGGTGACTTGTCCTAGGCCTTAACCCCATTCCCTTTGATGATCTTTCAACTACCTCTCTAGATAGGCCTTTTGTAAGTAGATCCGACACGTTATCTCTTGACTTTATGTAGTCAATTGTGATAAAACCACTAGAGACTAGTTTTCTAACGGTATTATGTCTCCGTCGTATATGACAAGATTTTTCGTTATACATAACGCTCAATGCCCTGCCTATTTTCACTTGACTATCACAATGTATACAAATATGTGCCAAAGGTTTGGGCCAAAATGGAATATCTTCCAAGAAATTCCGGAGCCATTCAGCTTCTTCACCAGCCTTATCTAAAGCTATGAATTCAGATTCCATTGTAGAATGGGCGATACACGTTTGTTTGGATGATTTCCAAGACACTGCTCCACCCCCAATTGTGAAAACATATCCACTGGTGGATTTAACTTCAGAAGATCTAGTGATCCAATTTTCATCACTATATCTCTCGATCATGGAGGGATATTTGTTATAATGCAAAGCATAGTTTTGGGTATGTTTCAGATACCCCAAAACTCGTTTCATTGCCATCCAATGTATGTGATTGGGATTACTCGTAAATCGACTCAGTTTGCTAATAGCACATGCTATATCTGGTCGCGTACAATTCATGATATACATCAAACTTCCAAATACTCTTGCATAGTCCAGTTGTGAGTCACTTTCACCTTCATTCTTTTGAAGTGCATAACTCACGTTAATTGGAATCTTGGCAATTTTGAAATCCAAATACTTGAACATGTCAAGTACCTTTTCAATATAGTGAGATTTTGATAATGCTAGACCTTGTGGAGTCTTGTGAATTCTGATTCCTAGGATCAGATCAGCAACTCCTAAGTCTTTCATGTCAAATTTACTAGCCAACATGCGCTTTGTAGCATTTATATCTGCCATACTTTTGCTCATTATCAACATGTCACCAACATATAAACAAACAATGAATTCATGACCTGGAATGTTTTTAATGTAAACACATTTTTCGCACTCGTTGATTTTAAACCCACTTGCCAACATTGTTTGGTCAAATTTGGCATGCCATTGTTTGGGTGCTTGTTTAAGTCCATAAATCGACTTAACAAGTTTGCACACTTTCTTTTCTTTACCAAGAACCACAAAACCCTCAGGTTGTTCCATGTAAATCTCTTCCTCAAATTCTCTATTTAAGAAAGCCGTTTTAACATCCATTTGATGGATTTCAAGACCATACACGGACGCTAATGCCACTAACATCCTAATAGATGTTATCCTCATTACTGGCGAGTAAGTGTCAAAGTAATCAAGGCATTCCTTTTGTCTATAACCTTTGACAACAAGTCTTGCCTTATATTTGTCAATAGTGCCATCAACTTTCATTTTCCGTTTAAGGATCCATTTCGAACCTAAAGGCTTATTTCCGGGAGGAAGATCAACCAATTCCCATGTATGGTTATCCAAAATTGATTGAATATCACTATTGGATGCCTCTTTCTAAAACGTTAAATCAGAAGACGATATAGCTGCTTTAAAAGTTTGAGGTTCATTTTCAAGCAAGAATGTCACAAAATCTGGCCCAAAGGAAGTAGATGTTCTTTGATGTTTGCTACGCCTTGGATCATCTACACTTGGAGTATTTTCCTTTGGTTCTTCCCGAGTTCATTTAGGTCTTTCACTTAACGACTCGCATTCAGTTTTATACGAATAAATGCTTTCAAAGAATCTAGCATTATCTGATTCCATTAACGTATTAACATGAATCTCGGGATTATCAGATTTATGGACCAAAAACCGACATGCTTTACTATTTGTAGCATATCCAATGAAAATGCAATCTACTATTTTTCGTTTGATTTTAACCCTTTTAGGTAAAGGAACTTGTACCTTTGCTAGACACCCCCACACTTTGAAATATTTCAAGTTGGGTTTTCTTCTTTTCCGTTTTTCATATGGAATAGATTGCGTTTTGCTGTGGGGTACTTTGTTGAGTATTCGGTTAGCTGTAAGGATAGCTTCCCCCCACAAATTATGTGGTAATCCGGAACTTATTAATAAAGAATTCATCATTTCCTTTAATGTCCGATTTTTCCTTTCCGCAATTCCGTTGGATTGAGGTGTGTAAGGTGTAGTAGTTTGATGGATAATTCCATATTCCGAACATATTTCTGCAAACGGAGATTCATATTCTCCACCTCTATCACTTCTAATCATTTTGATCTTTTTATTCAATTGATTCTCTACTTCATTCTTGTATTGCTTAAATGCTTCAATTGCTTCATCCATACTATTAAGGAAATAAACATATCAATATCAAGTGAAATCGTATATAAAAGTAATAAAATACTTTTTCCCACCTCGAGATGGTGTCGACTTCATATTGCAAATGTCAGTATGAATTAAGTCTAAAGGATTTGAATTCCTTTCAACAGACTTATAAGGATGTTTTACCAACTTAGATTCAACACATATTTGACATTTTGATTTATTACATTCGAATTTAGGCAATACTTCTAAATTAATTAACTTCCGCAAGGTTTTATAATTGATATGTCCTAAACGAATATGCTATAAATCATTTGACTCCAATAAATAAGAAGAAGCTGAAATTTTATTCATAATATCAACAACCATTACATTGAGTTTGAAAAGGCCCTCCGTGAGGTAGCCTTTTCCAACATACATTTCCTTCTTGTTTACAACAACTTTATCAGAAACAAATACACATTTGAATCCATTCTTCACAAGTAAAGAAGTAGAAACTAAATTCTTCCTAATAGTAGGAACATGAAGAACATTGTTGAGTGTTAACACTTTGTCGGAAGTCATCTTCAGGAATATCTTCCCATAATCTTCAATCTTGGTTGTTGCATTATTTCCCATGGAAATATGTTCTTCGGGACCAGCAGTAGAGTAAGTCGCAAATGCTTCTTTGACAGTACAAACATGTCGAGTGGCTCCAGAGTCAATCCACCACTCTTTCAGATTTCCAACTAAGTTGCATTCCGAAAGCATTGCACAAAGATAATCAATGTCATCATTCTTCTCCACTATGTTGGCATGTCCCTTCTTCTTATCCTTTTTCGGGAGACGACAATCAGGGGCTTTGTGACCAACTCTTCCACAATTGTGGCAGTTGCCCTTGAATTTCTTTTTATTCTGCTCCTTAGTCTGTCCAGAAGATCTCTTCCTCTTATTACTTTTTGGAGCAGTCTCCTCAACGATATTAACTCCCATGATCGTTGAATTTCCACGAGACTTCTTCTCATCTGTTTTGTTGTCTTCCTCAATCTTGAGATGAATCACATGATCTTCCAACTTCATTTCTTTGCGAAGGAGGAACTTTTCAATCATTGCAGCTACTTTAAATGCTTCATTCATGACCATACCTTCAGCAATAAGGTCATGAAAAATAAGTTGAAGCTCCTGAACTAAGGTTCCCACAGTTTTGATTTCTAACATTTTATAGTCTAGAAACCTGGCAACCACGAACTTCTTCAAGCATGCATCTTTCGTCTTGTACTTCTTCTCAAGTGCGTCCCATAATTCTTTCGAAGTATTCATCGCACTGTACACATTGTACAAGTCATCCTCTAAATCGCTTATGATATAGCCTTTGCAAAGAAAATCTGTCTGCTTCCATGCCTCAACAATCATGAACTTCTCGTTGTCCGGCATGTCCGCATCATGCACTAGAGGTTCTTCACTAGTGAATTTCTGTATACCAAGTGTGGTAAGCCACAAGAACACCCTTTGCTGCCATCCTTTGAAGTTGGCTCCAGAAAATTTCCCTGATTTTTTCTGCTGGTGGAACAACAGTCCGACTTGACGAGGCTATCGTTGTTGCCGCAACAGTCACAGAAGAATTTTTGTTATCAATTGCCATTTCTCACTGTCAAAAACAGAAGAGTTCAATCAATGGCAAAACCAGAACAGTAAAAAATACTGTAATTAACAATAAACCGTATGTATAATAAATAAAAACCGAAGTTTTTATATACTGTTTCATAGAAAACGATGAAGTTTTTATGTTCTTCAAATCATTTTCTAAATTTCAAAACTCTTATGAAGTTTTTACATCTTCAAATCAGAATAATATAAACCAGAAGGAGTAGAAAACCACACAGGTTTTAATCTCCACAAACAGAATACAAAATATAATAAAAAGATAATGTCCTTAAGATTGTTATTTATCTGTATTGCTGTAAAATAAATAAAAACAATAAACTTTATGAAAAATAGAAATAGAAAGTTAGTAGAACTACAACGTCGAAATAAATTCTAAAAAATATAATATAGGAATAAACCGAGCCCACTGAATACACAGTGTGTCCTTAAGGAAATTATTCCCCTCAAGTACCTGAGGTTTTGGAATATATCTTCCCAAGATAGAAAGATTTAACTCCCCGGAGTGTTGGTACCAAAAACGCTGGTGAACAACGAACCACTCGAAGGCTATAATACACACTGGAATTTTTATGTGCAGAAGAAGAAGAAGATGATCAGAAAATTTCGTAAGTTCATATTCTGGGATTTTAAGGAATATTAATAGCCAATTTGGCACTGTTTCTGAAAAGGTTTGCAACCTTTCAGAAAACCACAATTGTTGAAACAGGTGGGGAAATATTGCTAGAAAACCAAAACGGATTTAAAATAATTCAGGAAAGAAAAACGGATCTGACCGGACTGGGTCGCGGGTCATGTGTTATTCCGGATTGAATTTTTATTAATTAATTAATTAAATAATTTGAAAGGAATTTTGTCAAAAAAGATTAATCAATCAATCTTTGGCCGAGGCCGAGCGACGACGACGACGCGAGGCTTGCCTTCTTCTCAACTCTTTAAGAGCTAGAAGAAGAGCTTCTCTATATATACACATATTTTTTCTTTCCTTCTACCAATGAGGGACAAAGTGCACTAATTCAAAATTTTACTTCCCTCCATTTCTTTTCCCACCATTTTCCATTCACTCTCTTTAAGCTACATCAAGCTTAAAATTAAACTATAATAAGCTTAAAGACCAACAACTAGTTCCTTCTCTTTGTCTTCATTTATCTAAAATTAGGAAGAAATAAAGATATTTTTGGAACTAATATAATCCAGAAGTGAATGAAGACGCTGATAAGAATGCTAAAGATATAGAAAAGTTGTATGACAAGGGGAAAACTAAGGATATTACTGGGGAAATAGTGGACGAAAACAAAAACACTCACAATAAGAATAACACTCAACAACTCAGGGGTCGGAAGCTGCAAAACCAGGTTAATGCTTGAAGGATTGTTTCTGAAGTATCCAGATGTAGCAGAAATAATGATTATGATTACATACAGAGTCAAGGGAATCTGGCTACCATTGTATCTAGAGGAAGAAGAAGAAGTAGGAAACAAAAGAAAACCAACTTACCAAACTAAAATAAATGGAAAAGGACAAAGACAAAGGCCTCCCCTATGATGACCCAAAAGGTCATTCCGTGTAATTTTAACTAAATTTGTGTTCTAAGGCTTCGAAAGCCTCCGTTTATCTCACCTCGATATGCGTGCGCATCCCGGGCACGTAGTCGGGAAGCCTTATGTGGAAAATTGAATAAAGGTTGAATTTATGGTAATTAATTAAATAAAGTTGACTTTGGTCAATATTTTTCGTAAACGGACCCGGACCCGTAATTCGACGGTCCCGGAAGGTCCGTAGGAAAATATGAGACTTGGGCGTATGTCCGAAATTGAATTCCGAGGTCCCAAGTCTGAGAAATGAATTTTTAAAGAAAATTATTTTCTGAAAACTATAAAGACTTTTGAAAATGAACTTTGATGTGAAACCTGTGTTACCGGTCCCGTATTATGGTTCTGGAACCCGGAACATGTTCAATATGTTTATTATGTGCTACCTGTGAAATTTGGTAAGGAACGGACTTCGTTTGAGGTCATTCGGACTAAAAATGGAAATTTGAAGTTTATGAAGTTTTGAGAAATTCTATAGATTATGGAGTTTAATTCATTATTTTTATGTTATTTTGGAGGTTTTATTAATCTAATAAGTCCGTAGAATGTTTAGAGGCTGGGTGTCTATTTGGTTTTGAGCCCCGAGGGCTCAGGTGAGTTTTGGGTAGTTGTCGGGGTGCAAAAGAGTTGAAAAATCTAGTGTAAAAATGTTGTATCTGGTGTCTGGTGTCAAACATTATGCGATCGCATAGTGTAGTTTGAGAGGGGAGGGTTCTCTGACTCTATGCGATCGCCTATACGTATAGGTGAGGTGACGAGTACCTATACGTTGTTTGTCAAGCATGCCCATGAGTCGGTTTTGGTGTATTACATGTTATTGCTTCGATAATCATTGTGTTATGAAGTAGATCCATTTTGGAAATTATTTATTTGCTGAGAAAACAGGATTAAGGATTTGTGATAAGTTGTTTCAGTTAAGGATTGATTTTACTAAGTTATATACACGTACGGGATTGGTTATAGCTGAGTCCCTTGCCGGGCGGTATTATTTTTGGTTGTTATCCCCTTGCTGGGTGGTTATGAATTGTTCTTCCTACTGTTGATTTCCTTGCCAAGTTATTGTTTGTTGTTGATTGTGTGAGGAAGAGTGTAAAGCACGAAGGGTGATGTCGTGTATTCATTTCATTCATTGCATTGTGAGGAAGAGAGTAAAAGCACGAAGGGTGATGTCGTGCCACGATTTCACATTTAAAAGCACGAAGGAACATGTCGTGCCCTTTTATTTATTTATTGCATTGTGAGGACGAGAGTAAAAGCACGAAGGGTGATGTCGTATACTTGTTTTGGTAAGGATGAGAGTAAAAGAACGAAGGGTGATGCCGTGTACATATTTGTTTATGTTGATACTTCTTGTTGACCTTTACTCTTCTATATTGTTGCCTTGCTCAGTTATTCTTTATTGCTCTCTTTGTTTTCCCCATTATTTGTCCCCTTCCTTGCCGTACTTAAATGGTTATTTCCTATTATTTCCCTGTTATATATTGTAGAACTGTACAGGTGATTTGTTGTTGTCGTGTCTAGCCTCGTCACTACTTCGCCGAGGTTAGGCTCGGCACTTACTCAGTACATGGGGTCGGTTGTACTGATGCTACACCTGCATTTCTTTATATTGTGCAGATTACGGAGCCGGACCCAGTGGACACTGAGAGAGGGAGTTTCCTTCAGTCCACACAGGCGACATCGAGGTAGTCCCGCAGACGTTCGTGGGCCTTGGCGTCTCCATCTATCTTCTCATTTTCTGTCTTATTTGTAGTTCCAAGACAGTTGTACTTACTTATTTCAGATCATTGTATTTAGTAAACTCATAGATTGTTCGTGAGGTTGTGAAACCGGTTTCTGGGGTTGTTATTACGGAAATTATTATGGGATGTCTATTCTAGTTCTGGAATTTCACATTACGTCTGCATTGTTATTATAAATGTTCTAGTTAGCTTTTGTTATTTAATAGTTAATAAATTAATTTAATCAAAACGTTGGCTTGTCTAGCGGGTTAAACGTTAGACGCCACCATGGTCTGAAGGTGGGATTTCGGGTCGTGACATCCCCTTCTATTCCAATGATTAGTGCCATATTTTGGAATATTAGGGGGATAAGCGCTCAAAAATCTTTCTTTAGACTTAAAATTCTTGTCAAGTGGCCTTTGTTGCTATATATGAGCCTTTTATGAATATGAAAAAAAAAGATGGTTATAGATATCTAGGGTTCCACCTTTATATGACTAACTCTAATGGTCAAATATGGTGTTTCTGGAAAGGTTTGAGCCCACAACATCTATTTTCCACACTGATCAATAACTTACTCTAAATATGAAGGATAATCCTAATGGGATTGGTAACTTTGTGATAATCCTACTTCCATACCTGTCTAACCTTGATACCAAAAATAGACTCACCTACTAGTTGCTGATCTCAGTCCTATAAGCTTGAGTAATCAATAAATTATGGCCAACAGACTTACTCCTTTGTTGAATGTCATGATTTCTAATAACCAAAGTTAGTTTGTCTCGGGGATATCAATCACAAATAATGTGATGCTCACTCAAGAGATATATATCACATGGTATTTCTAAAACAAATAAAGGTGGTAATGTTATCCTTAAATTAGATATGACCAAAGCTTATGATGGGTCATTCCTTAATAGGGTCTTAAACAGGTTAGGTTTCCGTGGGAAATGGTGTACACTAATATGGAAAAGTATCTCTAATGTGTGGTACTTTATTATCATAAATAGAACTACAACTCAAATAATCAAATTGCTCCCAGCGCATGGACTTACTAAACCACTCTGTTTGCACTTTTTTTTCTATGTATAGAAACGGTCCTCAGATTACCCATTTGGAATATGCTGATGATATGGTTATCTTTAGTAGTGACAATTCCAAATCTATTAAGATGGTACTGAATCAGATTATGAATTATGAAAGTATTTCTGGCAGGAAGGTTAATAAGGACAAGAGTTTTTTCTCACTGATCCTAAAACTTGTGCATACAGGGTCAATAGAATTAGAGAAAAGCAATTTTTTGTTTGGATAAAAACTTCCCTTTTAACTACCTTGGTTGCCCTATCTATATTGGTAGAAAAAGGTTGTCATATTTTGATAGCATGAGCGCTAAGGTTATTAAGAGACATATGCTCTGGTATACAAGTTTTGATCAAATATGTTATTCAATCTCTTCCCATCTACAATTTATCTGTCATTAATCCCCCTAAGGTACCTTGGAGCTTATTCAGAAACATATTGTAAATTTCTTTTGGGTTTTGTTAATGGTAAAAAAAATACCATTGGACTTTGTGGGAGAAAATGTATTTTCCCAAAACTGAAGCTTTTCTAAGACTCTTACTGTTAAAAGATGGTGGAACTTTAGAGATAGCAAATCAATCTAGGCAGATATTTTATTGGCTAAATACTGTCCTAAATTGCATGCTGTTGGAAAGAAATGGTGCAATGGAAACTCTCAAGCATGGAAACATATACTGTGGGCTAGAGATAATTGTGAAAAGTTAAACAACTGGACTGAATTGGACCTCTAGCACATCTTTACCCAAATTACATCACCGTGAACAATGCCAAGGAGAAGTTAAAGACTTCATGGTTAATAACAGTTGAGATCCATAGAATTTCTTTGGTACAGTACCTTTAAATGAAGGTCTTGCCAGGTTGGGATCTCAGGAAATAATGAATATATTTGCTGATTTGTGCATATAATTTAAACATTGCAACATATTTTTGTGGAGGGAAGAGCTGCAAAGTATTGGGGATCACAATATCAGGGGTGGAAAAAGAAGGCCAATAATAGAGTACACAAGTTGGTTTTATAGTATGTTCCTATCATTATCTGTTATGTTGGGGAATTTAGAAATCTTGGGCTGCTTGCAAATATGGTGACACCAACATATTTTATTTCTATAGAATGGTTACTCAATGTGTTTGGAACATTAAATTTTTGCTACACAATGCCTTCCCTAGCATTGATACTGGAGGTAGTTGGGATGATTGAGAACCTCAAGCCTGTCGTCTGATGCATTCCTGTCCACTGGACTAAACCCGCTCATGGTACTGTTAAAATCAACACGGATGTAAGCTTTATCAAAGACACTGACAAATCTTCAATAGGTGGTGTGATATGGGATGGGATGATATTTGGGACTTCATATTTGCCTTTTCTATCCCAATTCCAGAAAATAGCAGTTCTTAAACTTAGGCTACAAATACAAAATTTGGAGTGGAGTTATGTATACAACATGGGTATACTAACTTGCATATTGAACTTGCCTCTCTTATAGTTACTAACATACAATGTACCAACAACTTGAAGCTCAATCATATTATCAGTGTCACCTTTACAATGCTCACCAACACCACTTATCATATTTCCCACTGTCTTAGGGAAGCAAATCAAGTTGCTGATCTATTGGCAAATATGGCCATCCACAATGACCCTTCCAAATTTACCTTGAGAGGCAAAAGGTCTGTTTCAACTTGACAAGTGGCAGATTTTCATTTTCAGGAGGCGATATGAAAAATGTAACTTTTTTGTCGGCTAATTATTTTGTTAGAACTATTGAAAGTTTTTTTTTTCCGTATAGGCTATTCCTTTCCTAGATTGCTGGACTATCTCTTTTGTGGACTTAAGGCAAGGTACCATGTCCCCCACTCGTCATCGTAAGTTCCTTACTTAATATTACACGGTAGAGGTCCAAGTCAAACCCGCACACCCTAGGCTTCACAACCTAATGGTGATGGCTTACCAAAAAAAAGCCACACTTTATCAATTGTTTAATACTGGTCAGACTTTAGGCATATGATATTTACTAATCTGAGTTAATTTATGGTACTTTTGGTATGAACAAAAACATTTTCCTTGGAATCTGAAAAATATTTTCTTGAAAAATCAGTAATTTTGTTACTTATTTTCTGGTATTTGATTAGGTAACAGAAAATATTTTTAAAAGCATATATAATTTAGGCAAACACTAGGCAAAATAAAATAGGTAAGGGAAGGGGAGTGTGGTAGGTTGGATCTAGGGACCAGGGTGGCGGTGGTAAGGGTAGAGGTGGGGTGAGATTGGGTTGGGGGGTGGGGTGGGAGGTGGGGGTGGTGGAGGTTGAAAAGTAGTTCTGAAAAAATATTTTTCCCTTTTTGATTGAAAAGTCATTTTCCTCCAAAATGAGAAAAATGAGTCCGCGAGGAAAATATTTTTCAAAACATATAAGCCAACCAAATATGAAAAAATTAAAAAATATTATGTAGAGTATTGGTGAAAGAGGTCTAGATCAAGTGAAGTGCATCAAAGACGAGGATCTCAAAGTATTGATGGAAGAGGCACACCTTAGACGTAAATGGCATATATACTTTCATAGACTATTGAATGAGGAAAGGGACAAAAACATTGTATTGGGCGATTTGGAGCACTCTGAGAGTCGTCAAAATTCTGGGTATTGTAGGCAGGTAAAAGTTGAGGGGGGCTATACGTATGATGAGTACGGGTAGAGCGACAAGGCAACACGAGATCCCGATAAAGTACGTAAGAAGAGTGCAGGAATGGCAAGTTTCGAGTGGCTTGCTGAGTTGTTTAAAGTACTTTTAGAATGACAAAAAGTATCAAGCAACAGAAGTAAAGTGCGATAGTTCTATTGTGCAAGAACAAAAATGAAATTCAAAATTACAATAAAAATAAGGTTATCAAGCTACTAATTCCCACTATGAAGTTTTAGAAGAGAGTGGTGGAGTTGAGGGTGAAGAGGGTTGTGTCTATTTTTGAAAAAAAAATTGGATTCATGTCGGGGCGATTAACTATCAAAGTCATCCATCTTATTAGGAGATTGGTGGAGCAATATAGAGGGAGAGAGATAGCAAGACTGACTTCTCATGATTTTCATCGACCTAGAAAAAACATACGATAAAGTCCCAAGGAGGTTTTGTGGAGACGTTTTAAGGCTAGAGGTGTATTTGTCACATACACTTGGGCAATTAAAGACATGTATGATGGAGTCAAGACTTGAGTGAGGACATCGGGAGGAGACTCCAATCTCTTTCAAGCCATGATGGAGTTGCACCATGGATCAACTCTCTGTCCATTCTTATGGGCCGTGGTGATGGATGAGTTAATACGATTCATTCAAGGGGAGGTATCTTAGTGCATATTTTTTTGCAAATGTCATAATTTTGGTTGACGAGATATGAGGTACTGTTAACATTATGCTAGAGGTTGAAGGCAGACACTAAAAGTCTAAAGGTTTCAGGTTAAGCAGGACTAAGATAGAATACTTGAAGTGCAAGGTCAGTGACGTGACTTAGGAGGCAGACATGGAAGTAAGACTGGATACATAAGTCATCACCAAGAGTGAAATTTTAAAGTATCTTAGGTCTATAATGCAAGGTAATAAGGATATTAATGATATGTCGCACATCGTATTAGAGTAGGGTGGTTGAAATGGAAGCTCGTCCAGCGTCTTGTGTGATAAGAAAGTATAACTGCAACTTAAAGGTAAGTTCTACATAGTGATTATTTGATCAACTATGTTGTATGGGGAAGACGGATAAAGTGTTATATTACAATTGATTCCTCCTCCTCTTCTTCTGCTCATCAAAAAGCATTAGACATGGATTCCTCCACCCCAATCAAACCAAATTCCACCCAAACCACCAGATATTGGTCCTAATCCCAATCAATCCATGTCAAAAAACCCTGGTCCTAGTTTCAAAGAGAAGCTACTGACTGCTGACCAAAACTCCTTCCTCAATATCCAAACCCCTACACTAGGCAACTACCCTAATATAGCATATGAACCAAATTAGCCATATGAAAATTAATCCTCCATCAAGGTCCACCAAATTCAACTATCAATGGAAGATCAAATTCGTATATACCAACATTGGAGGTTCTCGCTTATCATTAAAATCCATGGCAAACGCATCCAACACAACCTCCTAAAGAAGAAAATCCAAGAAACATAGAAAATCAAAGAGAAGTTTCCTCTTATTGACCTTGGGGCGGATTTTTACATTACAAAATTCAATTGTGAAGGACATATGCTAAGGGTCCTCCACTATGGTCCATGGTTTATCTTTGGCCATTTCCTTTCAGTACAAAGATGGAAGCCAATTTTGTAGCAAAAGAAGAACAAAACTCCATACTGCTATTTGGACTCGATTACCTCAATTACCTACTGAATTTTATGATGGCCTTATTTTAGAAAAAATAGGTAATAATCTAGAGAAACTACTCAAAATAGATGCATGTACTTCCTCTACCCTTCGAGCCCGTTATGCTCGTTTGTGCATTGAATCACCCCTTGAAGTACCTGTTATCCCTCTCATCCATGTAGGCAACCATAAGCAAGTTGTCCAATATGAGGGTGAAAATTTCCTATGTAAAGTGTGTGGGAGACTAGGGCATAATGCCATTAAATGTTCATACACAAAATCAATCCTAGTCAGGCAAACAACTTTGCCAAAAAATTCAACTCCCCAATCCAGTGAAGGCTTTGATAACCAAGACATGAAAGCAGATATACGGCAGACCGTCAGCTTTGCATGAAGGAAGATTTCCAATGACAAAAGGAATTTGACAGGACACAATTCAGGTATAGTAAACTCTCCTGCAAAGGTGATTTCAGGTACGTCCACTCTCTTTTAACCAATCAATGCCCACAACAAACAATTGATCAACCAAAATCTTCCCAAGAATAAGATCACTCATCATGTCTGGATATTTTCTATAGTAAAAGACGTTACTAATGATATTAATCTCTCAACTTTGTGGAATCCGCCCAAAAACAAATGTGAAAAAGAATTTTTTTAGAAAGCCTATTACAACTCAATACAAATGAGGTGGCAACTCTGCATGCACACATTAGCCAAGTGGAAGTGAGTTCTTTAGGTCCCATGCACACTAATCACCACCTTAATTTAGTTAATGATATTAAAAACACCCCTCCCAACCCCAAACCCCCTTAACCAATGTGCGGCAATTGTTTTATCTAAAAATAACTAACTCTAACCTGCCCTTATAGTCTATTAACCCTTGCATTGAAGAATACCTGAACCCACTACACTTGGCCAACTCCCCCCTATTGGACGTCCAAATGGCCAATAACTTAGTACACATGCCTAGCCCTATAGTATCCTAAAATCTGAACAAAATCTTTCCCTCTTCAAGTAACAAAGACATGCAAATAGACTCAACTATTAGCCTAGAAAACCTACTCCTCACCACACTACTCACTCCCGAACAAACCCCATTCTACCTCTATAAATAAGAATACTGGCAAGAACAATGCCAAGATTACTAACCCCTCAAAGGAGAAGATACATGCTAGTACAAATCCTTCAACACCAAAGATCCCACACAATGGAAAATCTCCAACCTAATCAACCGACTCAATCAGGGAACCAAGCCATCTACTTCATACAATCACCTCTTTCACAAGATCACCAACCCTTATCCTAGATAAAACAAGCACTAATGGGCCATGTAATATCATTCAACATGATATTGAACAACCAAGAGGGAGTCATAATCTTCCAAAACTCCCATTGTCTAGCACAACTAGTTTTTGAGGGGATACACATGGCACTAAACAACTACCAAAACCAAGATTTGTTGAAAAATATCATTCATCCACTTGTCCCCTCAATGAATGAAAACCAAGCACATGCAATGAGAAGCCAATGGAATCTGCCCCACCACTTCAACCCACTCCCACCTCTAAATACAACAATGGACCTACCATTCTTCCCACTAGGAGAAATCTCACTCATGAATCCAGTGTTCATTCCATGGAGTGTAGTGTAGAACCAAGCTCAAAACCATGCATCCCAACCCCCTCAACCAAATCAGATTCCACCACTCAACCACCATAATGCTCCGGAATTATAAGATCACCAAACAATGCAAATGGAAGGAATGAATCTACTAGGGTAATAACAAATAGTGGAATTTTCAAATCTAAACGAAGTAAAGGTTTATCTCTTCAAGGATGTGCAAGAGAAGAGGTATATTCTCAACTGCCCACCAGCCTTATACAAGTGCTTGATGGACATCCGTCCTCCACAGGACTCAACGGTAGGAAACCATGCCATGATACTAATCCCCTCACTAAGGAGGAACCCAGCACTTCAAGCTCAATTGAAAAATGGACCAATAAACAACCATGAAATGATGCATCGACCAACTAATATAACTATTTGGAATAAACGTGGTGGTAATAATGAGAATTTTCGTATGAATTTGAGAGAAATGGTAGATACACACACGCCATGCATGGTTACCTTATTGGAAACAAGGATGTAAAATCACATCTCCCTCCTTATTGAATTTGCATCTTCTGAAATGATCGAAGTTCCTAGTGAAGGCCAATCTGGAGGTATGGTTATCCTTTGGAATTCATGTGTAGTCAAAGTCCATAACTTTGTAAGGAGGAATCACGAAATCCATGCCACTATTGAGGTACTTCCCTCTCGAACTACTTGGCTTTTTTCATCTATTTATGCTAGCATTAAGCTTGAAAAAAGACGTGAATTATGGAACAATATAGAAAACATATATAATAGTTATACGAGCCCGTGGTTATTAGGGGGAGATTTCAATGATATTTTTAGTTCTAATGATAAATTAGGGGGCATCTCCATCAAACGTAGGCGTAGTAACTCACTTTGAAACAACTCTAATAAGTGTAATTTACTAGATCTACGTTACAAGAGGTGCAAATACACATGGTCTAACCATAGAAAAATATCTAAAGGTTTAATTATGGAAAGATTAGATAGGAACTTTGTTAACAAAGATTGGTTATCTTTTTATCCCAAGGCTATAGTCATTCACCTTCCTAAGACACATTCTGACCATACTCCTTTGTTAATTAACCTAATACCTAAGAGTGTCAATCATCTGAACAAGCCCTTTCGTCTGGAAATAATTTGGTGTAGACATCCTGATTTTGTGAATATAGTTAAACACTGTTGGGATAAGAATGACCTAATTAGTGCTCAAAATCACTTTAGAGATGAAATTATTAAATGGGAAAATAATACCTTCGGAGACATTTAAAAAAAGAATTTTTTTTTAGCCAGGCTAGGTGGAATTCAGTCCTCTCCCTACTATTATATAAGTCTATTCTTACAAGAATTGGAATCCAACTTACAACTTGAATACAACAATGTCCTCAAAATGGAACATGACTTCTGGAAACTTCGATCCAGAATCAATTGGTTCAATAAAGGTGATGCCAATACCAAATATTACCATATCATGGCTTCTAATCGAAAGCGTCGTAATGTACTTCACTTATGATACTGAGTATTGATATCATACCCTAAGTAAATCTTAGATCATACTCTCTCCTTCTTCACGGAGGCCTTTAAAACCTCAAAAACTACTTTCTTAAAACATACAATTATATGTGATCCATCATGCAAAACCAAGGAGGATCTAAGCAGCCTTGACAAACCCTTGTCTAGTATTGAAATCACCAAAGCCATATTTTCTTTTAAACATTTTAAAGCCCCAAGTCCGGACGAAATCCATCCTTTTTTCTACCAGAAATATTGGCATATTATTGGTGAGTCCATTACAAAGTTTTGTCACAAGGTTTTACAAACCCAATCATTGACCGGTGGCATCAATGCCACATTTATTTGTCTCATTCCTAAGTTTCCTAATGCAAGCAACCTAAACATTTTTAGACCAATTGGGCTATGTAACACATCCTACGAAATTATCACAAAGATTATTGCAAATAGGATAAAACCATTCCTTTCCTACCTCACTAGCCCCATGCTGGCCAGTTTTATAAAGAACCGTAGAGCTTGTGACAATGCCATTATTATTCAGGAGATAATGAATAACCTTTGAAAAACAAAAAAAAATCCAATTTTGATATGATTATCAAATTAGATTTGAAAAAAGCCTTTGACATGCTTGAATGGTCTTTTGTTTATAAGACTATTAGGTACTTCAACCCCCCCCCCCCCCCCCCCCACCACCCCACAATTTTTT
>ML283158.1:33057-59152 GCA_005239495.1 Nicotiana undulata
CCCCCCCCCCCCCCCTAAATCTAACCCAATTTATTATGCAATGTATTACCAGTGGCTCTATGGGAATCCGAGTGAATGGATCTAGAACAAACTTCTTCAACCCTAGTCAGGGATTCGTCAAGGAGATCCTATATCCCCCTATATTTTCATTCTCTGCTTTGAACTTCTTTCTAGACTCATAAACTACCAAGTGGACCTTTTAAGATGGGAAACCATCAACATTAGGTAAAAATGGCCCTCCTTCTCCCATATATTTTCTTGTAGACGACATTACCCTAATGGAAAAAGCAATGAAAAAGACGGGACAATGCATAAAATTATGCATAAACCTCTTTTGTGAGGAATCTGTCCTTTATATTGTTGATACCCAATTTAAAGTGCATATATACCTTTAAAACCATGCATTAGCATCAATTGATATTCTTATAATTGTTATATTTTTAAAATTAATTTATCCTTGTACCTTATTTATATAAATAAGTACAAAATTGCATCACAAATTACTTTATAGCATTTCATGATTTAATATTTCTATTTATAGTCATATTAAGTTCAAATTATTTTACAAATGGCCAGATTTACTCTTTTGGTTACAATTGCAATAACTTTGCAATTGTAGCCCATACATACATTATTGCCTTATTTCTTACTAGAATATTGTCCATTATATTTTATAAATATTGAATAATTATTTTGAAACATTTCTATGCATGAAAATTATATTCTAATTTTTTAATTATTTTATAAATTAATTTTATTTAAATACTTGAGTATTTAATAAATAGCCCTTTTATTCCCAAATATAACTGTTTAACCAAAGAATTAGATCCTTTGACCAAAGCTATTTTTAGGATGAATGCGGGTTACTGATAATCAAAGAAATTATATTGAATAAAGCAGAATAAGGAAAAGATAATAGTATGATATGCGGAAAAATAAAGTAGGTTGTATTCGAAGTCCAGATGCCTATTACAAGTTACATTCCCTTCCTTTATATAGGGGGTTTCTTAATATAATGTTTGATTCTTGCAATGATCTCTCATTAATGACTAATTATTACATTAATGAGGCGTTACAAAGGGTAATCGTAACTGTTGTGTGAAAGTTACATAACGTATAGGTCATTAATTGAGGATTCTCAAATCTACCCGTAGCTCTGTCCGGTTTCACTTTGACCGTGTATCTTCCTCGTCTTGATTAGGTTGAGTTTCCCGTAGCTGATGAACTCAAAGGTTTATTGAATCGTGCCTCTTTGTTCCGTTCCTCTTTATAGAATCATATCTAGCTGTCGCGTTTTCCTTGGTCCACGTAGCTGGCTGAGTAGTCAAGAGTCAGCTTACGTGTGAGACTCTTTTTTACCAATACAGATAGTCCCCCCACTTACCATATATTTATCGATTAATATTTGGTAAGTGGATACATATTTATGGCGGGAATATTTTGCCGCCGCTTTGTCTCGAAGCGTTGTATCCTTCCATGAACATAGGCATCGTTTGTCACTTCCATTTAATGCCCATACCACGTGTCCTTCTCGGATTGGTTCTGTAATTATTCGGCGTCTTTTAGGGCTTTTTGCGGCTGCGTCAGTCCCGAAGTGACATCTTCCATTATGAATTTTCATCATTATTTTTTCTATGTTTGACGGTTGCCCTCAAGTATAAATACCCTTCTTCTTTTCTTTACTTTCACGAAACACTTTTTAACTTGTAAAGAATTTTTCATCGCTTTCGTAAACATGTCTTCTTCAAATCAACCCAAAAGAGTAATAGATGTAGAGAACTTAACACCTTCTTCTTCTCCAATTAGGAGTCGGAGGGGTGGTAGACTGAGGAGTCTAGGATCCACTCCTTCTAGAGGTTCTTCTTCCTCTCAAATAGTCTCCCCTCCTTCTGCCAGGTCTCTAGTTTCTCCTAGGGCTAGGGCTTCCCGTTCTTTATCTAGAGATATAGATGAACACCTTCGTGAACCCAGAGTTGATGAGATTCTTCCCACTGAATTTGTCTTTCCTAGGGACAATCAAGTTATGGTGGATCAGTCTTCTTCTCTTGATAGTGTCGAGAGTTACCCAACCATTATTACTGAATGTCAAATTTCCCTAGTTCGTAGGGAATGTTTTTGGAGATTTGATTTCCCTGTCTACATTCTGAATAGTAATCAAAGAATTACGTCTTACAAGACGGGATATTCTTTTGTTTATACGTACCCTTTCACTTTAAGGTTTAGACCTCCCATTGATCCGGTCATAATCGAGTTTTGCCGTTTCTTCAATATTTGCTTAGGACAAGTTGGTCCGCTTGTGTGGCGACTTGTCACATGACTTACGAGTTTAGCTTCTTTAGCCTCGGTTCCTTTTTCTTTTAGCCATCTCATTCATCTCTACTCTCCTGTCCTATTTCGTCAAGGGGTTTTTACTATGGCTTCTCAGAGTAAAAAAGTTTTGGTAACCCCTGGAGATGATAAGGACAGAGGTTGGTACCTCCGGTACGTCGTTGTACCCACTGCTGGTTTAGTGGGTGAAGAAAATCTTCCCTTCCCTGAGAAGTGGAATCGCGCACGTGAGTACATTTTAGCTCACATTTATTTATTTTTCTTCTTTTAGATTTGATGTTTTATTAACACCGTATCTGTTTCTTCTTCTTTTAGCAATCATGGGTAATGTTGAGAATATCTCCGGTATCCATGATTGGGTAGAGAAATTATTGTCTGTTGCTCCTTCGGAAGAAAGATCTTGGAATTGCTTCGCTGGGAAGTATGGTTGCAAGTGAAGACCCACGGTAAGTGAAGCTTTTGTTTTTACTTCTTTTCTTACTCGAGCTTTTTTTCTTTTTGCTTAATCCTTCTCTTTGTGATAGGATTTTCTGCTCGTAGGGTGTCTGCTACGTCTGTTCCGAAGATGTCTTTGGCCCAGGCCCAAGAGATTATTGTTAGTTCGTCTTCCTCGAAGAGGAAAGTTGGTGAATCCCGTTCCGCAGAAGAAGAAGAAGAAGAAGAAGAAGAAGAAGAAGAAGAAGAAGAAGAAGAAGAAAAGAAGGGTGCTTTGGTGCACAGGTCCCGAAGAAGGCAGGTGGTTTTGGACGGCGAGTATACACCCATGACTTTGCCTTCCGTGTATGCAGTTAGACCCTCAACCTACGAATATGTTTCACAGTCCCCCGTTCATGATTCTGTAGAGTACTTGTTTCATGAAGGTTTTGACCTTGTCTCTAATGATGTCCTTTTGGCCGCTAGTTTTCCTGCTTCTTTAAGTGAAGCTGTCTCATCTGCCCCTCGTGTCTCTTCCGCTCCACTGGATATTACTGCCTCTATAGCTGCTTTGCCCATGGTTTCCTCAACTCTTCAATCCTCCATGCCTGTTGTTTTGCCCGCGACTTCTCCAATTCCTCAACCCTCCGTGCATGTTGATGTTTCATCTATTTCTGCTTCCGTGCCTTCCGTTAGGGAAGTAGGGTCTTCCAGCTAAGAGATGCAGAGGGTAATAATAGAAGTTCCAGTTGAGATAAGTCTTTTCAAGAAAACGGGCGAACCCGAAGTGTGGCTCAAACCTTTGATAAGTCCCTCGGAGAAAACCAAGCTAGCCAGCCACACATCTGTTACATGGGCCAATGAAGTTGTGCATACCTCCTTGAAGGTATGGTGCAATTTATTCCACTTTCATTTTACCATATCTAAATAATTTTATCATATCTAATTCGTTTGTTTCTTGTAGATCAATCTTATTGGTATGGATCTTATGAAAAGGATCTCAAATGCGGATCAGGAGACAACAGAGTTGCGGGCTGATTTCGACAATTTGAAGGCACAGTATGAAAGTTTAAGAATTGATATGGATTCCTTAGAGGAGGAAATGAGTACCTTGAAGAGACAGATGAGGATTATGGCGGCGGAACTAGCGGTGGAGAGGGCTTCTTCAACTCAAGCTGATAAGGATAAGAGTCTTTTGGAATCTTCTTTTGCTGAAAAACTGTTTCGAGCTTCGGAGGAGATTAGGTACTTGAAAGATTTTCTAGGGTAGAAGGAGGAGTATTCTGGCGAGCTCGTACAATCACTCTCTCGGACTTAAGAAGAACTGCGTAATGCAATAGATAGAGTCCAAACTTTGGAGGAGTCGATTGTGCCTTTGAAGGCTGCTCATGAGGCTGCTGAAGCGAAGAAGGATGGGTTAAAGGCCGAGCTTCAAATATGGGCAAAAGATTACGATGATCTCAAAGAAGCGGCTGCTGTAGATGTTAGCTGGGCATATATGAATTCTCGCCTTGACACAATGACAAAAATGAGTCAAGAGGGTTTCGACCTTAGTGCTGAAATAGCTAAAACTAAGGAAGCCATGGAGAAGTCTCAACAAGGTCTTAACCTCTCTTCGCCTGATGGTGAGACTTCTTCCGCTCATGCCTCTCTGTCCCAAGTTGCTCCCGTTCCTCCTGCCGATGAAAAAGACAATCCTCCTCCTCAAGAAGATTAAAACTTTGGTTCATTCCCTTTTTTTTATTGGATTGATGGTTACCCCCAGCTCCATCGGGGGTAAATTTGGATCTCTTTAAAGTCCCCAACTGACAACTTAGGGGCATGAAAAAATGTAAATACTATATGCGTCTAAGTACTAGTTAGTACTTAGTTCTTACTTAGCCGCTTTTTTTGGTATGAATGCAATTTATGACTTTTTTGCTTTGAGTTTGTGTTTTACTCTTAAGTCTTTTGCACATTTAGATTTTTGAGGTTTTTAGTTTTACCTCCGAACTTTCACATGAAAATGCTAAAGATCACTCGAACCTTTTCATAGTAGGCACGGTGTTTAAGCCTTGTTTATAATAGGCCTTGTTTATGAAAATATGGCCCTTTTTGATAAATACTAAATGAACAAGACATCTCAACTTCATAGTAATGCAATAAAGTGATAGGAATTTTTCACATGTTTTAAGAATGTTTTCTGAGGGAAGTTTCTTGTTTGAACTTCCTTGACATTTTACATGTGTTCCGATTATCGTCTAAAACTCATGTTGAAACTGTTTTCATTTAACAAATTTGATATACACTTGTATTTCGTAACTTCTTTTCATAAGTTACAGATTTTTCGAGTTAATACAAGAAAACAACTGTTTTTCATTAGTAACTGTTTTTATAATGATTGGGGCTTTTACCCATAACTGTTTTTGTTGATAAAAGTTTTTAATAAGTACAAGGGAAATGCTTTTTCTTCCGTAACTGTTTTATTTGATAACAGTGTTTTGAACAAATACAAGGATTTTGATCTTTCATCCGTAACTATTTTATTTGGTAACAATTTTCTATATGAGTACAAAGATTTCCTAACTGTTTTTAATCACAATAGTTTTTGAATAAGTACAATGATGATGACCTTTTTCCCTTAACTGTTTTTGTTATAACACTTTTGAATAAAAGATGTGCATTTCTTCCTCGTAGCTAATATTTTGCCTTTTAACCTGAACATATGGTTCGACGGTTTTTGAATTTTAGGCTTTACTTTGGAGTCTTGTGCTGGAGTCTTCAGTTCTTTCAATTTATCTCGTATCACTTGACTTGCTGGGTAGATGAATCTTCAGGCTCGAGCTTTGACTTTCAATAGTTTCTTTGCTTCGTCTTAGCCTTCCAAATTGTATAGTCCCCCAAGATTTTGAGGATTGAAGAATGAAATCTCGAGCACTTGATTATTCTTTCTTTGAGGTCCTCTACCTGAAAAGGGAAAACGTGCGGGACTCGAAGGTATATAGCTTTTTAGATGATGACTGCTTAACCCTTTAAGACGTCCATCAGAAAGTGTAACCCTAGACCGGGAATTGTGTTATTTCCTCGTGTCTTTGCAGGTCTAATATCATCATCTGGTGATGGGTTAGCTTTATGCCTATCATCTAAAAAAGTTAGTAAAATTTTAGATATTAAAAATAAAATCGAACGTGTGATACCTGACCGGGGATACTTCTTTTCCTTAGAAGTAGTACTTCTTGAAGTGGATGGCGTTCCAACTTGTTGGTAGAATTCTGCCGTCCATGGCTTCCAACTTATAGACGCCCTTCCTAGATATGCCTCGGATTTTATAGGGTCCTTCCCAATTTGGACATAGCTTTCCTGCACCTGCCTCTTTTGTTGATTGAAAGACCTTTTTAAGTACGAAGTCCCCAATCTTGAAGTATCTGAGATGAGCTTTATGGTTGTAGTATCGCTCTATTATTTGCTTTTGAGATGACATCTGTATTAATGCTGCTTCCCTTCTTGGTTCGAGCAGGTCCAGATTAGTCTTTAGTTCATCATCATTTGTCTTTTCCGTAGCTGTTATAACCCTTATGCTTGGTTCGCCGATTTCCACGAGTATTAATGCTTCTGAGCCATAAACAAGTGCGAAGGGTGTTTCTCCCGTGGTCGTTTTTGATGTTGTTCTGTATGCCTACAATACCGCCGGTAATTCATCATGCCAATTCCCTTTGGCTTTATCTAACCACTTCTTTATATTGTTGATGACTATTTTATTTGTTGACTCAGCTTGTCCATTAGCCACGGGATGATATGGCGTTGAGGTAATCCGTTTAATTTGCCAGCTTTCAATGAATTCTGTGATTTGAGAGCCTATAAATTGTGGGCCATTATCACACACGATCTCCTTCGGTATCCCAAAACGGCATATTATGTTTCGTCATAAGAAGCTTTTAAATTCATTTTCCCGCACCTATTTGAATGCTTCTGCTTCTACCCATTTTGTGAAATAATCGGTAAGCACGAGCAGAAATCGCACCTATCCTTTGGCTGGGGGAAAAGGTCCCACTATATCCATTCCCCATTTCATGAAGGGCCATGGTTATATGATTGGATGCAACAATCCTGCTGGTCTATGCATATTATTGGCGAACCTCTGGCACCTATCGCATTTGGATATGAAGTTTTCGGCTTCCTCTTCCATCTTAGGCCAATAATATCCGGCTCTGATTAGGGTTTTTACCAAGGATCTTGCTCCTGAATGATTTCCACAGTATCCTTCATGGACTTCTCTTATCACGAACATCGTTTGACTAGGTCCAAGGCATTTAGCTAGGGGTCCTCCGAACATTTTGCGATACAGTGAATTGCAAATGAGACAGTATCGTGCAGATTTGCGACGAAGTGCTTGAGATGCTTTCTTGCCTTTAGGTACAGTACCATTCTGCAAAAAAATGAGAATTTCGTTTCTCCAATCCTAAGTTAAATTGTTGAAAGTTACCTCATTTTTGTCTTGGTCAATTGTTGAATGGAAGAGATGGACGACAATCGTGTTGTCTTTATTTGTTACTTCTGTAACTGCTGCGAGATTTGCTAGTGCATCTGCCTATGCGTTTTCTTCTCTAGGTATTTGTACTACCTTCCATGTTTTTAATTGTCTCACGAGCTCTCGTGCCTTTTCTAGATACTGTTGCATCCGAGTTTCTTGAGCGATGTAAGTCCCCTGCATTTGATTTACTACCAGTTGAGAATCGCTGTTGATTACGATTTGCTCAATTGATAGTTCTCGTGCCAGTTCTAGGCCTGCAATGACAGCCTCGTACTCTGCTTCATTGTTAGTTATAGGATAATATTTAATAGCTTACCGTGTCTTTTCACCCATGGGTGATATTAAGACCATGCCTAAATCGGCACCTTTTATATTGGAAGAGCCATTCGTAAATAGGGTCCATAGACCTGGATTAACTCCGTTAAAGAGTTGTAACTCTTTTTCTACCTCACTGGTAATGCTATTGCTAAAGTCAACAACAAAATCAGCTAATATTTGAGACTTAATTGTTGTTCTATGCTGAAATTTTATTTCATGATCACTTAATTCTATGGACCATTTGGATAACCTTCCTGACAATTCTTGCTTATGTAAAATATTTCTTAAAGGATATGAAGTCACAACAGTGATTGGATGACATTTAAAATAAGGACGTAATTTTCTTGATATCGTTATTAAAGCCAAGGCTAACTTCTCTAGATGTGGATATCTAGTTTCAGCATCTAGTAAGGTTTTACTTACATAATAAATGGGTGATTGCATACCTTTTTCTTCTCTTACCAATACTGCACTTACAGCAATTTCTGAGACAACTAGGTAGATATACAATCTTTCACCTTCTATTGGCTTTGAAAGCAGCAGTGGTTTTGATAGATAAATATTCAGATTTTTGAGGGCTTGTTGACATTCTTCAGTCCATTCGAACTGATTCTGCTTTTTAAGAACTGAAAAGAATTTAAAACTTTTCTCTGAAGACTTAGAAATAAATCTTCCCAAAGCTACTATTGTCCTTGTTAGTCTTTGAACATCTTTTTTATTTGTCAAAATATTAGGTATGTCTTCTATAGCTTTAATTTGAGCGAGATTTACCTCTATTCCTCTGTTCGATACGAGGAAATCCAAAAATTTACCTGATTGCACTCCAAAAGCGCATTTTTCTGGATTTAGCTTCATATTATACCTGTGTTTAATATCAAAAGTAGTAGAGAGATGTTGGAAATGGTCTCCCGCTTGTGTTGATTTTACCAACATATCATCAATATAAACTTCCATCGTTTTTCCTAGATGTTCTTGGAACATTTTAGTCACTAACCTTTGATAGGCGGCTCCAGCATTTTTTAAGCCAAAAGGCATAATTTTATAACAGTAAGTCCCCCTGTTCGTAATGAAGGAGGTTTTTTCCTTATCTGAGGGATCCATTTTAATCTGATTATAACCAGAATATGCATCTAGAAAGCTTAATAATTCATGACCTGCAGTGGCATCAATCACTTGATCTATATGTGGTAATGGGAATGAATCTTTGGGGCATGCTTTATTTAAATCAGTATAATCTACACATACCCTCCATTTGCCATTCTTTTTAGGTACCACCACAGTGTTAGCTAACGAAGTAGGGTACTTTACCTCCCGTATCGAACCAATTTTCAAGCGTTTTTGAACTTCTTCGCCAATCACTTGGTTCTTGAATGGTCCTTGCTTTCTTTTTTTCTGTTTAACAGGTACGAAGGATAGATCTTCATTTAGTTTGTGAGTCATCACTTCTGGTGGGATACCTATCATATCTGAATGGGACCATGCAAAGCAGTCTGCATTAGCTTTTAAATAGTCAATTAACGTACCTTTTCGATCAGGACTCAGCCTCGTGCCTACATACACCTTCCGTTAAGGTTTTTGTTCAAACAAGGGAACAACTTCGAGCTCTTCCGTAGTTGTTTTGACATGTTCATCTTCTTCCAGTTCATGAATGACGTCCGATATAGAATCCACATCTATATGGTCTGGCGCATCTTCCATGGTGACTGAATCTTCCTTTTCACGGGTGTCTCTTTTTCTACCTGTTTGAATATTTACTTCTTTCGTACCTATTGGGTTAGTAATTGTTTCCATACCTGATTGGCCAGAGACATCCGTTTGAAAGATTTCTCTATCTTCTGGTTCTTCCATCCCTTTTTTTATAAAGTGCCACGGAATTTATATTTCTCGAGGTCAGTTGATCACCTCTAATTTGTCTGATTCCCCATTTTGAGGGAAATTTGATTACCTGGTGTAAGGTAGATGGTATTGCTTTCATGTCATGGATCCCAGGCCTTCCCATAATCACATTATAAGCCATGTTAGTATCAATGACTTGGAGTTTAGTGCTTTTAACTACTCCCTCAGCGTAAGTGCTAAGTTCAATCTCTCCTTTGGTTATCACTGTAGAGTTATCAAACCCTGATATGGATCGTGCCTTTGGGATCACCTGATTTTCCATTAGCATTTCTTCCACGACTCTTAACAAGATGATATTGGCTGAACTACCTGGATCAATCAACAGTCTTTTAATATTAGTGTCATGAATGAGTAAGGATATTACCAGGGCATCATTATGGGGGAGAATTAGTCCACCAAAGTCTGCATCGTCAAAGGTTACTTCATCTTCAGTTGGATCTTCTCGAACCCGCTTTTCGTGGGTAATTGTGACCTTTGACACTAATTGGCAAACTATTCCGTTTACTTCTTCTCCTCCATGTATCACATTGACAGTTTGCTTTGGAGAAGGAGGCTTTGGGGGCTCCTGCCTGTTCTTCATATATGCCTGTTTACCTTTATCACTAAACAATTCTGTTAAATATCCCTATTTCAATAAGTGTTCTATTTCACCTTGTAAAAATCTGCAATCCGCAGTCCTGTGCCCATGATCGTTATGGAATTCACACCAGTGGTCTAGGTTCCTTTTATTTGGATTTGATCACATCTCTTTGGGCCACTTAACCTTGTCTCCCATATTCCTCAATATTGAGACAAGCTCAGTAGTACTTACATTAAAGGTATGATCCCCAATTCTGGTATTACCTCTAGATCATTCATCTCGATCTTTTCTGGATCTAGATGAGGATGAGCCTACGTCTCTTCCTGGTGGTCTATAGTCTGACCTTGCATTTTCGAACCTGGGACGAGTTTCACGTCCCGAGGGTCCTAAGTAAGGATCGTACCTGTTTTTACTTGATCTCCTGTCTGATTCAGGACGTCTGGATCTGGAATGATTTTCATCTCTCGAACGAGCAATGATATCTTCTTCTATTCTGAGTTTAGTGTTATACCTGTTATATACATCATTCCACGTTGTAGCTGGGAATTCTCTTAGACTTTCCTTGAGTCGTCTCATGGCTTCCGAGCTTTTATCATTTAGGTTACTTGCAAATGCCATGGCTGCCCAATTATCAGGCACCCTGGGTAATTGCATTCTTTCTCGTTGGAACCTGTCTACAAATTCGCGGAGTAGTTCCGTGTCTCCTTGCTTTATTTTGAATATGTCTTCCATTCTTTTCTCAACTTTTTTTGTACTAGAGTGTGCTTTTATAAATGAATCCGCAAGCTCTGCAAAAGAGTCAATAGAATTTTAAGGGAGAAGAGAATACCAGGTTAGGTCTCCTTTGGTGAGTGTTTCTCCAAATTTTTTGACAAGTACTGATTCAATCTACTATTTTGTTAAGTCATTGCCCTTTACTCCAATAGTGAAAGCGGTCATATGGTCACGTGGGTCAGTTGTTCCATCATATTTGGGAACGTCAGGCGTTTTAAACTTCTTGGGTATAGGAAAGGGTGTTGCACTTGGCTTCCAAGGTTATTGAGAATACCTATCAACATCAATGCCTTTGATAATAGGCAGTACTCTAGGTATTTGCTCGATTCAATCGTTCTATTCCTTCATCTGTTTCTGCATGGGTAGCAGTAAATTTTGTAATTCAGAGTCATTAGTCATACCTGGTCTCACTTCGAGAGATTCATTTGGGGTGTCACCCCTTGCCGAGTTTACCAATCCATACTGAGGATTTTCCCCGGTGACTATATTGTTTGAAGGTGGTGTCAATGATGCAGGAGGTGCTGTTGGTAGTCCCCTTGCAAATTCTTTCAAAGCTTGTCCCACGTACTCTGCAATATTTGTTTTATTCGATCTTGCTCTACCATTTGCTCATTATTATTGCGGTTGTTGTCAAATCTTTCTGGGGATGGTTCCCTTGAACCGCGAGGGGTTCCTTGAGGTGATGGAACTGGGTTTCCATTCCTCTGTAGGTTATTGTCGTATGAGTTCGACATCGCTTTAGAGGATATCAATAGAAAAGTAAACAAAGATTATCAGATTCCCGGTAACAGAACCAATTTGTTTAACCAAAGAATTAGATCCTTTGACAAAATCTATTTTTAGGATGAACGCGGTTACTGATAATCAAAGAAATTATATTGAATAAAGCAGAATAAGTAAAAGATAATAGTATGATATGCGGAAAATTAAAGTAGGTTGTATTGGAAGTCCAGATGCCTATTACAAGTTACGTTCTCTTCCTTTATATAGGGGTTGCTTAATATAATGTTTGATTCTTGCAATGATTGCTCATTAATGACTAATTATTACATTAATGAGGCATTACAAAGGGTAATCGTAACTGTTGTGTGAAAGTTACATAACATATAGGTCATTAATTGAGGATTCTCGAATATACCCGTAGTTCTGTCCGGTTTCACTTTGACCGTGTCTCTTCCTCGTCTTGATTAGGTTGAGTTTCCCGTAGCTGATGAACTCAAAGGTTTATTGAACCGTGCCTCTTTGTTCTGTTCCTCTTTATAGAATCATATCTAGCTGTCGCGTTTTCCTTAATCCACGTAGTTGGCTGAGTAATCAAGAGTCACCTTACGCGTGAGACTTTTTTTTTCCAATATAGTAACCCCTCTCTAACCAGTCCAAACCTTTTAAAATCAGCCCGATTCCCTTAGGCCAGACACAAATCCGCCCCAACCTAATACCCCATCTCAATCCTGACCGTTGATCATTCAGATCAACGGTCCAGATCTCCCTTACCTAAATTAAACCTAAACGACACCCCCCCCCCCAACTCTCTCATTTATCACCTCTCACCCGTTGTCACCACTCCCCCCTTCTCTCAACTCTCTCTACCTAACCCTAGTACTCAAACCGTCACCGGCGTAAACCTTCTTCTTATGAAGCTTCCATGGCTTCTCGTCCAGTCTTGGCCTTCTACACACTATGGCTCTTTGATTTCGTAAAACCTTGAGACGGTCTCAAGGGAACCCAAGCGGTTCTGGGTTGAAACTTTGCTCAATATCCTGTCTCAGGCCATTTGCTCGACTATGAGTAATATATTTCTCTTTATTTTTGTTACGAATATATGGTTTCTCAACCTATGTTCTCATATCTGTTACTTTTCTGATAAAAACCCTAGTCTATTACCTTCGATCATTTCCAGATCTGTATATATCTGATATTAATCGAGTTGTCACGACCCGAAATCCCACCTTCGGGAAATGACTGCGTCTAACGTTGAACCCGCTAGACAAGCCAACGTTTGAACTAAATAAAAATCATTGACAACTAAAGCGAACAAGATAACTAAGGCATCGATGGCCCACAAGGTGAAGGTTAACAAATAACCAAAATATAACATAGCAATTTCGAAATAAAACCCATATACAAATCCCAGAACTGGTGTCACATACTCACGAACTGTCTAAGAGATTACTAAAACAAAGGTCTGAAAATAAGTACATAGGACTGTCTTTGAAATATAAAGTAAGACAGAGCTGAAAGTGAAGAGTAGAAGGTGACGCCAAGGCCCACGAACGTCTGCGGGTCTACCTCGATGTCTCCTGTATGAACTGATGAGATGCTCTGACCGTTAGTGATCACCGAGTCCGGCTGTGTAGTTTGCACAACATAAAGAAGTGCAGGTATAGCATCAGTACAACCGACCCCATGTACTGAGTAAGTGCCGAGCCTAACCTCGACGAATTAGTGACGAGGCTAGGACCGACAACAATATATGTACTTGTGCAATTCTATATAATAACAGGAGAAATGTCGACGGAAATAAGCAAGTAAGAAAGATACGGGGAGAACATGCTGGGGGTAAAAGGGGAAACAAAATGCTAGCACGGTAGAACAGGGTAATAAGTGAATTGTAAAGATAAAGGCAGACATTTAACTTCTCAAACAAATAATGAACAGCATAAGGCACGGCATGTCCCCTCGTGCATAACACAATCACTCGGCACAGAATGTCAACACTCGACACGGAATGTCCCCTCGTGCATAACCTCACAATCACTCAGCTCGGAATGTCCCCTCGTGCGTATATAATAACACTCGGCACGGAATGTCCCCTCGTGCGTAAATAGTAACACTCGGCACGGAACGTCCCCTCGTGAAATAAATAATCAACGATCAACATGGCATGTCCCCTCGTGTGATAAATAATAAACAATCAGCACGGTATGTCCCCTCGTGCGACACATAATAAACGATCAACAAGACATGTCCCCTCGTGTGATAAGTAACAAACAGTCGGCACGCCATGTCCCCTCGTGCGACAAATAATGTGAAAGTCAACACTAAGAAGTCTCAAGTGCGTGGAAATGCTCAATAAAGTTCTATTGTCCCGGCAAGGAGAAATCATCCATTACAAATAGGTACCTCTGGAAATTCACGAACCACAGGCACAAACTCCATAGAAGGAACCTCAGAACTAGAATCACGAACATAGGCCAAATAGGCCAAACAACCCTTCTCGACCATGCGACGAGCCCTCATATAAGATATTACTCTACCAGAAGAATGACTAGCAGTCCCTCTCCACTCTAAACGAGGTACTCATGGCAAGGCTAAGGTCACTGTCTTAACATGACAGTCCAAGATAGCATGATAGGGAGATAACCAATCCATCCCCAATATAACATCAAAGTCAACCATATCAAGAAGCAAAAGATCAACCTGAGTCTCCACACCACCAATAACTACTACGCAAGCACGGTAGACTCGATCTACCACTATAGAATCACCCACCGGTGTAGACACATGCACAGCTTTACTCAAGGAATCACAAGGCATACTCAAATAAGGGGCAAAATATGACGACACATAGGAAAATGTAGAACCCGGATTGAATAACACCGAAGCATCTCGGCTGCAAACTGAAACTGTACCTGTAATAACTGCATCAGAAGCCTCAGCATCTGGACGAGCAGGAAAAGTATAACACCGGGGCTGAGCCCCTCCAACCTGTATATCTCTAGGTCTACCTGCTACGGGCTGACCTCTACCCCTCATGGCCTGCCCTCCACCTCTATGAGTCTGACCTCCACCTCTGGCACCACGACCACCACCCCTAGCTGGTTGAGGGGGTGAGGGTGCACCTGATGCGGGAACCATGGCACGGGAACCCTGATACTGATAACCACTAAAACCTCGAGGGAAAAACCTTGAAATATGCCCCATACCACCGCAAGTGAAGCAAGACCTCGGCTGCTGAAAATACTGACCCTGAAACTGTCCCTGACGACCAGAATGACCACTTTGATAGCTCTGAATCGGCGGTGCACTGATGGACGCTGAAGGTGTACTGCGGGATACCTGGAGTGCCGACTGATAAGGCCTAGAAGGATGACCTCTGCCAAAGGGATCTCTGCCTCCAGATGAGGCACCACTGAAATGGTCGAAATGACGAGGTCTCTTGTCAGACCCCTATCCACCACCCTGGGATAATTCCATCTCAATGCGCCTGGCCACATCGGCTGCATCCTGAAAGGAGATATCGGTACCCGTCTCTCTGGCCATCTGAAGCCTGATGGGCTGAGCTAGACCCTCAATAAACCTCCAAAACCTCTTCCGATCAGTGGGGAGTATCATAATGGCATACCTAACCAGCGTAATGAACCAGGTCTCGTATTGAGTGACGGACAAGGAGCCCTGATGTAGACGCTCAAACTGCCTCCGAAGATCCTCTCTCTGAGTAACTGGGAGGAACTTCCCCAAGAACAACTCAGAGAACTGACCCCAAGTCAGAGGTGCAGAACCAGCTGGTCTGGTCAAGCAGTAATCTCTCCACCAAGTCTTAGCGGTGTCACCAAGACGAAATGTAGCAAAATCAACTCCATTGGACTCCACAATGCCCATGTTCCGAAGGACCTCATAACAGTTGTCTAAATAATCCTAGGGATCCTCTGATGGTGCACCAGTAAATGTAGTAGTGAATAACTTGGTGAACCGATCCAACCTCCACAGAGCGTCTGCTGACATGGCTGCTCCCTCAATTGCTGGTGCCACAATACCCGACTGAACTATTCCGGCCGTCTGAGGTGTCGGAGTCTGGAACTTAGTAGCAAACTGCTCTGGCGTATGAATAGCAGGAGTATGGGTCCCTCCCCCAGCCTGAGATCCAGATGGTGCAGTAGGAAGGAGACCAGCCTGAGCCACACTCTCCATGAGTCCCACTAAGCGGACTAGAGCGTCCTGAAGCACTGGGGTGGCAATGAACCCCTCTGAGACTTGAGCCGGTCCAACTAGGACTGTCGGACTAGGAACCTCACTGGCAAAGTCTACCTGTGGGTCCTCTACTGGAGCTGCTGCTCTAGCTCTTCCTCGGCCTCTAGCACGGCCTCAGCCTCAGCCCCTCGTAGGAGCTGCAATAGGAGGATCAGGCTGTTGGTCGGTCGATAAGGAAGCGCGCATCCTCGCCATCTGCGAGAGAGTAAAATAGAGACTCAATTAGTATTCAGAATTCAACTGGCACAACAGAGAATAAAAGATGTGAAGTTATTCCTAACTTTGCAGCCTCTGGGGGATAAGTACAGACGTCTCCGTACCGATCCCTCAGACTCTACCAAGTTTGTCCGTGAGTTTTGAGACCTAAGCAACCTAAGGCTCTGATACCAACTTGTCATGACCCGAAATCCCACCTTCGGGCCATGACTGCGTCTAACGTTGAACCCATTAGACAAGCCAACGTTTGAACTAAATAAAACTCATTGACAACTAAAGCGAACAAGATAACTAAGGCATCGATGGCCCACAAGGTGAAGGTTAACAAATAACCAAAATATAACATAGTAATTTTGAAATAAAACCCATATACAAATCCCAGAACTGGTGTCACATACTCACGAAGTGTCTAAGAGATTACTAAACCAAAGGTCTTAAAATAAGTACATAGGACTGTCTTTCAAATATAAAGTAAGACAGAGCTGAAAGTGAAGAGTAGAAGGTGACGCCAAGGCCCACGAACGTCTGCGGGTCTACCTCGATGTCTCCTGTATGAACGAATGAGATGCTCCGACCGAGTATTGTACAGATGTGATCCTATAGGCTAACCAACCTAGGCCTTCTTTTATTTCTTTTACATATGTGTGCTTAGACTGCTTATCTGTCAAAAGTCTTTTATTCTTCTTACATATGTGTGCTTAGACTGCTTATCTGTCAAAAGACTTTTATTCTTTTTACATATGTGTGCTTAGACTGCTTATCTGTTAATTGACTAATTCACAAAAGTAAGTTTGGCCGGGACCCACCGTTGTGGACCTCGAGGGGTGCCTAACACCTTCCCCTCGAATTAATTTCAAGCCCTTACCCAATCTTTGGTAATGCAAACTTGTTTAAGAGTTACTTGTAATAGGTTCCCTAACGCACCTTAGTCCGTTAGGTGGAGACTCTCCAATTTCTTGTACCCCTTTCCTAAAAGGAAATGAGTTGTCCCAATAATGTCGAAACCCGGACTATAAATACTCCTAAATCTAGAATTGTCCTGCCATAAAATTGCCCTAATGAAATTAGACAATATCCCACAAATCTCTTTGGCATTAAGTGTACCCATGAATTTGAAAAATATCCTGGTTTTCCTATTCTAAACCACTCTCCCACTACTAGAGACTTCCAATTTATAATCGATAAATTGCAAACAAGATCGTCCCACTGAAAATGATCCTTTCTTAATATGGCTGGAATGACTACCTTAGCCACTAGTACCTTAAGTGAAATTCCCACCCACTAAATGCAATATGCCCTTCTTCCTCCTAAAATTCTTAAGAAAATATATAAATTCCAAAGAGATATTATATGGGGATCCACTAGCTTGGAAAAATAATTGCACCTCATTAATTGGAAAATAATGACTAAGTCTAAAAATGAAGGTGGACTAGGTATTCACCCTATTAAAGATAAAGATATGGTTCTTCTTTCTAGTATTGCATGGAGATTGCTGAGAAACCCTAATTCACCTTGGGGCCAAATAATCGTAGCCAAATATGCTAAGAAAAAAATCTGTGATATTGTCATGACCCGAAATCCCACCTTCAGGCCGTGATGGCGTCTAACTTTGAACTCGCTAGACAAACCAACTTTTTAAATGAATTAACATATTAGCAATTAAAAATGATAAACGCTAACTAGAAAATCATGATAAAAATACGGAGGTCTAATAGATTCTAAGACTAAAATAGCCAATCTCGTAGAAAATCCCATTAAGTACAAAACCTAGAAATGGAGTCACAATCTCACGAACTAGACTAAGATTTGACTAAAAGCAACTGTTTGAAATAAAATGATACATCTGTCTGGAAGTACACAAAATGACAGAAAGAGGAGATAGAAGGTGACGTCAGGGCCCACGAATGTCTGCGATTCTACCTTGATGTCGCCTGCGTGTACTGAAGGCTACTCCCTCTAGCGGTGTCCACTGGGTTCGGCTGCATAATCTGCAAAACATAAAGAAGTGCAGGTGTAGCATCAATACAACCGATGTAACGACCCGACCGATCGTTTTGAGGTCCAGCGCGTCGTTCCGTAGTTGGGAGTCGTGAACAGCTTTATTTCAGGTATATTGACTTGTTCATATGGTCGAAATTTAAATTCAGGAAGATCGGAGTTGAATTTAAAGGAACATTCTCATTTCAGAAGTCCTGAGTTGAAGAAATCGAGTAAGGTTGGGATTTTCAGTAAACGACCTCAAAATCAGGATCCGAAGGTTCCAGCAGGTTCGTATGATGATTTCAGACTTGGGCGTATGTTCGGAACGGGTTTTGGATAACCCGGGAGTAGTTCAGCGTATATTGTGGAATTTTAAGGAAATTTCCTAAGTTTGACTTCAAGTACATTTCAATGATACTGATGTCCGTTTGGGATTTCGAGTCTGGGAATAGCTCAATATGGTGAATCTGGAGTTGGGAGCGCGATCGGAAGTGAATTCGGATATCCGGAAGTCAATTTAAGGTCATTTGGCTAAAGATAGAAAACTGAAGGTTTTTGAAGAATTCGACCGGAAATGGAAATTTTGATATCGAGGTCGAAATGCGATTCCTGAAGTTGGAGCAGGTCCGTAATGTCGAATATGACTTGCCTGCAAAATTTGGGGTCAATCGGACGTGATTTGATAGGTTTTTGCATCCGAGGTGAAAGTTAGAAATTTCAAAGTTCATAAAGTTGAATTTTAGTGCGATTCGTGATTTTGGCGTTGTTTGAGGTGATTTGAAGCCCCGAGCAAGTTCGTGGAATGTTATGAGAATGAGTCATGTGTTTGGACGGGGTCCCGAGGTCAGGTGTGTTTCGGGGTGGTTTCGGGGCATTTTAGAGTAAATTTGATGTTGCTGTTTCTGGTGTTTTCTGGTAATGCTATGCGATCGCAGCCTTAGCTATGCGATCGCGGAGAGGAAATTGAGGGGAAAGGTTTTTAGCCTATGCGATCGCGGATGTTGAGGTGCGATCGCGGAGAAGGGCCAAGCAGGCTTGTGCGATCGCAAGGAGGAAGGTGCGATCGCGGAGAAGGATTTGGAGGGAGCTGGAAAAAGGCCTGTGCGATCGCAGGCAAGCTTGTGCGATCGCATAGAAGAAATGCTCTTCTGCACTGACTCGACTTTGGAGGCTCATATCTCCCAATCTATAAGGAATTTGAGATGGTATAAACATGAAAGTTGTAGCCCTTTGTGTCTAGTTTCTAGAAATGTAAACCATTCATGATTTTGATTTGTCTACGCAGAGATATGGCTATTACACTACAGGATGTCTGGGAAGATGAAGAAGAAAGTTGTGTTACACATGGGCTGACTTTGCCAGATTATATCTTGACATATATAAGAAATTGGGAGATGACCAACAAATGAAAGTTATATATCTTGAAGTCTAGTTTTCATAACATTAAACCATTCGTCATTTGTAGTTTTGTACCAAAGGTTATGACTATTCTACTGAAGGCTGTCCGGGCAGGCTGGACATTTGTTCTCCGCGATCGCGATGCTCTTTCCGCGACCGCAAAGAGCAAATTGTTCGGCTGGAAAATTGTACTCCGCGATCGCAAGGCATTTTCCGCGATCGCACTGAGTAAATACCTGGGCAGTGTTGATTAAAAACGGGATTTTGGCATTTCTCTCTCATTTTTCAAAGCCATGGGCAATTTTTGGAGAGCTTCAAGAGGGGTTTTTCGTCATCTATGTTAAGGTAAGTTACTCCTGCTCCTTTAAAGTTAGATACAAGATTATTACATGGATTAGAACATGAAACTTAGGGAACATTTGAGGAAAATTTGGAAGAAACCTAGAAATTTGGAAATTTGGATTTTAGCCACGAATTGAGCATGAATAATTGAGTAAAATGTGTAATTGAATTAGTAATGATTCGGGTAGAGATTTTCTTCAAGAAATGTCGAGGTCCGGGCACGTGGGCCCGAGGGCATTTTGGTCATTTCATTGAGCTGGGCTGAGGAACTTTATAATTTGAATTGGTTATGATCTATTGAGTATATTTTCATTGAATTATCGTTATTTGGATAGTTTGGGAGCGTGCGCATCCATTTTCAGTCGTCGTAGAGGCTTGGAAGCCGGTGATGAATCTTCGGTGCGAGGTGAGTCTCCTTTCTAACCTCGTAAGAGGGAAATTGTCCCTCTAGGTAACCTTGTTTGTTATGTGATCTTGTTTGGGGGCTACGTACACACCGAGTGATGAGAGTCCGTACGTAGTGGCTATTACTGCTTCGTCCGGGAAGTTAGGACACATCATGTTCATTGTTTTTCCCTGTTATAGCATATATATGACTTGTATACTTGTGTGATTGGTACTGTTGTCTTTGAACATTGTGATACTTGGCTTGACTTAAGAGTGATAAGAGAATCACGGGACGAGATCGGGTCGTACGCAACGACAGAGGGATGATTGATTATATTATGGGATTAGTTCGTACGCCACGGCAGAATGATGATTGATTATATTATGGGGTCGGGCCGTACGCCACGACTGAGTGATGATTGATTATATTATGGGATCGGGTCGTACGCCACAGCAGAATGATGATTGATTATATAATGGGATCGGACCGTATGCCACGGCAGAATGATGATTGATTATATTATGGGATCGGGTCGTACACCACGGCAGAATGATGATCGATTATATTATGGGATCGAGCCGTACACCACGGCGAGATTGAGACAACCAGGGAGGGATCGGGTCGTACCCCACGGCGAGATTGAGACTACCAGGGTGGGATCGGACTGTACGCCACGGCGAGATTGCGACTACCAAGGTGGGATCGGGCCGTACGCCACGCCGAGATTGAGACTACCAGGGTGGGATCGGGCCATACGCCACAGTGAGATTGAGGCTACCAGGGTGGGATCAGGCCGTACGCCACAGCGAGATTGAGACATCCAGGGTGGGATCGGGCCGTACGTCACGGCGAGATTGAGACTACCAAGGTGGGATTGGGATATACGCCACAGCGAGATTGAGACTACCAGGGTGGATCGGACCGTACGCCACGGAGATATTGAGTACCATATGGGAGCGGGTCGTACGCCACGGCGGATACCAAACTTGTTTGATTTGAGATTGTTATTTGATGACGGATATTGATGTACTTGATTATTTGTTTACTTGCCTACAGTTATCCTTACATCCTGTTTACTTTATTACTGTTGGACCTTAGTGAGTATTGCGTCGACCTCTCGTCACTACTTCTTCGAGATTAGACGGGATACTGACTGGGTACATATATGTATATGTACTCATACTACACTTTCTGTGCATTTTATTGCACAAGTACCTTTATAGTACAGTGATTGACTTGGAAGACTTATACGGGCTGCATTCATTCAGAAGCGTTCCACAGCTGCCGGAGTCTCCCTTCTGTGTACTTACATTTTATATTTATTGCTTTTGTCCAAATTTGTTTTCGGACAAGCGTTGTATAATTGTATAAATCCTTAGAAATTGCTCATGTACTTATGTCACCGGGTTCTAGGGATGTGTGAGTCTTGTTTTATTGAATTAAATAGATTTCTTGTCGTGTTTAATTTACAAAAGCTTACTATTTGATTGTGAAATGCAATAAAGGCAACGATTTCGAAATTGTTAAACAAGAAGGTATTTCAACTGATTAAGGGATTGGCTTGCCTGACAGTGTGTCCGGCGCTATCACAACCCATAGGTTTTGGGTTGTGACAATGTGGTATCAGAGCACTAGGTTCCCTTAGGTTTCACGAGTCATGAGCAAGTTAGGGTGTTGTTCATGCCCGGGGCTAGGGGTTGCATTATGTTGTTGGCCCAAATATGATTTGTATAATTGTTCATAGCTAAGTGGAGACCCTTGGCTACTAGCTGGGTAATAAATTGTGGGTTTTTATCAGTATTATGCTTTCTTGGCCATTGAGATTGAGTTGGAGTGAGACTGCCATCCCCATTAGCCCTAGTTCTAACCAAGAGGTTGGGTGGTGATCCTGGGGTAGTGGAGGTTGGGCATAGAATATATGAAGGTTTTGTATTTGAGGTGGGAAGAGAGGGAGGTTGTTCATTGTGAGAGAGTGTTGGTTCCTTAACACTTGGATTAGTTTGAATCTCCATCTGGGGTTTAGAGTGGTTCTGGGAATTTTGGAGGGGATGAGAAATGTGGTTTAAAGGGTTTGAGGGATGAGGAGATGGAATGATTGCTTCAATTTGCATGCAATCTGAGAGGAGTAGCGTGCTAGAATTAATATGGAATTTTGCATGGATTTGTTTCGGCACGTTTCCCATTGTTTGAGACAGATGTTTGTTACTTTGGATGTTTTTTTCCGGTTCTTATTGAGCATGCATATTAGATGGGGCAATTATGTGGCCGATTAGCTTAGTAGTTGTATTAGGGGCATAATGTTGGTTATTAGGGTAACAAGTGTCAGTAGTGTTAGTAGTAGTAGGAGTAATGTATTGGGTAGTAGTAGGGATTACTGTTTTGTCGTTTTGTGTAACATTAGGTGCATGCATTGGTTTTGTTTGTTGTGGTTGGTTCATGCACACCGGGTTAGTAGGGGTAAAATGTTTATTGTGAGTGGTATTGTGTAAGACCATTTGATGGTTTTTTAAGTTAAGGCTAGAAAAGCGGTTTTCAGTTAGCAAATGCTTTTCATTTATATTTTTCCATTAAATTTAGGATCATCATTAGATTGAGTAGGTTTTGTTAACTCAACAAAAGAGTTGTAAGGAATATATCCTAATTTTTTGGTGATCATGTACTTACATGTGGCGGCATTGAATAATTTTACCTCAATACCTGAGTCTTTGTTGGTGATGGATTCTTCCTTGCCTTTCCATGAATTCATTTTCTTTTTGTATCTTGAGAAGGGCACTATTTGCCAATCATCCGTTTGATTTGTATGAGAATCGCTGCTTTTGAGTGGTTCACATTGCGTCTCATTAGATTCTCTATTAATATCCGATATGTTGGAACAAGTTTTTGTCGGATGGCCCAATAGACCACATTAATTTGCAAAGGAAATGGTCTGCCTCGTAGTGTATAGTTTGTTTATGAGTGCCGATATAATGAATTTCTCTACCGAAACTCCCAGAGGTAACTCTACATAGAGCCTGACATATCTTTCTCGCAAGGATCATGATGTGCATGCATCAACCTTAAGAAGCCTACCTATGTAACTGCTTATTTTTTGAAGCAGTTGTCCGTCATAAAATTAAGTGGGAAGTTGTGGAAGCCTTACCCAGACTGCAGAATAAGTTTGAGTGGCCTCCATAGCTACAAAATTTTGTTGCCACCTTTGTATTGAAAGGAAGAACCCAAATGCGAAGTATGGCCCGTTTTGTAGAATTGAATTCATACTATCTTCTTTTTGTAGTTTGACAATGAAGTAATCATTGCCCAAATCTATGAGTGGGAAGTTCTCATTTGTTTCCCATAATTCTTGAGTTTTTCGTTTCAGAAGTTGATGTAGGATTCTTTTACCTTGAAGTTTGATTATTAGGGAGAATCTCCATGGATGGTAGATTCTTTGCCTTTCCTCCAGTGAGAAAGTGTAGTTATTGGATTGGAGCTCGGGAAGAGGCGAGTTTTTGAGGAGCTTTCATCTACTTTATTTTGGTAAGTAAACTTAACTAGAATTCATGATCAGAACATGAATCTATCATTGATTTATGCTCTAAATCAAGGAATTTTATAAAAGAAAAGAGGGTTTTGGCTTGAAGGATGCATTTTAGTGGTTTTGGAAAAACATTTCTAAAGTAAGAAATAAATATTTTAACCCTGATTCGGAGTTGATTTTGGATGAAACTTGTATGGTTGGATTCATATTCGAATGAGTTGTTAGAATTGTGGGTTTTGTTTTTCAGGTTACGAGGTGCGCGCTCAGGTTGACCTTTAAGTTGACTTTGAGTATTTGATTAAAGATTCGACCTTTATCGTTTGGGTTTGATTTCTATGGTATTATTTGATAAGTTTGAGCTGATTTTGGCTAGTTTCGATCCGTTCGGTGGTCTATTCTTGCGGGATGTCACTTCTAGAGGATTGATTTGGCTTGCTTGAGGTAAGTATCTTACCTAAACTTGGTTGAGGCACTAGTTTTCGGGGTTATTTGTGATAGCTACGCACTATGGGTGGCGCACATGTGTAGGGTTGAGCCCACGTGCGAGCACCTGGGTATTTTTCATGCTCGTGGTATTTAGGATATGATATGATTTGGATTGATTTCTAAGATTCATGTTGTGATGGTTCAGATATTTGTACCCCTATTGTGAGCTATTTGAGCCATGTTTAAGGTTACATAGAGGTAAATCTCCCAATTGTACCTGATAATTTCTACTTTCGTGATATATTTGCCTGATTTGAGCTATGCTAGAACACTTTGAACATGCATACTCCTTAGCATGTTACTTATACCAGTTCAGGAGTATGAAATTTGATCTTCATTGATCATGTACATATGTTCTTGTATATCTACTTTCTGTGTTATATGGATTGGACTGGTAGCCTGTGATTACGCCAGGTGTATTGTGATATTGGGCACATGACCACGCCAAACGGATTATGATATTGAGCATCTGACCACGCCTAAGGAATTGTGATGTCAAGCATGAAATCCCCTAATAAAATAAAAAAATAATAAATTAAGTCGAGCCACGAACTAATTATATAAATAAATCTAGAACTACCCCAGAGTCTGATGTCATAATTCACGAACTACTAAAGAATACTACAAATAATGGGCTGAAAGAAATAGTATAACTGTTCTGAATAATATAAAACAGTATATGTAAAAATAGGAGAAGACTCTCGGAATCTGTGAACGCCGGCAGATGTACCTTGTGTCTCCAATTGAATAGGTAGTCGTCCTGAAATCCCCTAATGCTGACTAGTACCTGGATTTGTGCAAAAGAGCACAGAGTGTAGTATCAGTACAACCGACCCCATGTACTGAGTAAGTGTCAAGCCTAACCTCGGCGAAGTAGTGACGAGGCTAAGGCTGGGCTTTAACCATATAGTCGATAACAATATTAAATAACGAAGCAGTAGAGAAGTCTAAACAAATAAATAAATAAATAAATAAATGTTGCAACAAATATTCATAACTCAGCTGCCTTTTTAAGATCTCAGCTACAACCAATCCTTAAATAAATTTCCAAATTTCCAAACTTTAGCTTTAAATAAAAAAAATAGTGCCAAAATATATAAAGAATAGTAAAATAAATATTTAAGCTTTTCAAACTTTATTTCTTTTTGAAAATAAGAAAAAAACATAAATGTCCTTCCTTATCGCTCCTTGTTGCGGCGTGCAACCCGCTCCCACCTATCCTCCCTTATTGCTCCTCCTTAAATATATCACCCTTATTACTCCTGTTGCAGCGTGCAACCCGATCCCACATGTCCACCCTTATCACTCCTTGTTGTGGCGTGCAACCCGCTCCCACCAGACATATCATATCAATTTATTCATAAATTTCACAATTCAGGCCAAGCCTTTTACAATATTTTTGTCTCAATAATTATAAATAATAAACTGCATTTTCTTCATAACTTCATCAATATCCTCTCAACCATGAAACCAACAGGAACATAAGAATATCAATATTTATTTCGTAAAACAATGCCAAGCTCCTCAACCGTTTTATATCACAGGGGAGTCAATTCAAACAATCAATATTTTTCCAAAAATAGTCACAACAATATCTAACAACAAATTAATCTGGCCAAATAGTCATGGAAACAATAACGAACATATAACAAGTAAAACCATAATCAAATAAGTGAGGAACGGGAAGGGGATCATGTTCAACAGACAATTTGGGTGGTGCATAGGTACTCGTCACCTCACCTATACACCACACCCATGCTTTTCACATAACAAACAAGTGGGGAGTCCTATTCCCTCAAGCCAAAGTTAGACCAAACACTTACCTCAATTCCGCATGCCACTCACTGCTCAATTATCGCTTTTCCTTTTGAATTTACCTCTAACTTTCTCGAATATAATCACAATTAACTTAATATCATTAACTAATGCTAAAGGAACTTACTTTATTGAATAATATAATTTTTCCTAAGTTTTCTA
>MDKH01095733.1:0-21549 GCA_005239495.1 Nicotiana undulata
TATGTAGCCGCCCGTTGACACTGTGACACTAGTCCTGGCACACACTTGCTGTAGTTATGTTGGAAAATTTGGGGTTGTATATATTTGGCCTAACTGTGGCTCAGCTTGTTTCTACGGCCCTACCCCATACCGTTGATTATATTCCGCACTTTTATAGTTAGAGTTGTACGTTGGCTTGCCTAACCTCGTCGTTAGGTGTCATCACGACCTGAACCGGTTTTGGGTCGTGACAGAAATAAACTAGATTGTAAGTGTTGTCATTTGCTATATAATTTATATGTACTTTAGATTTATTTATTAAAGATATTGTTCTCCTTTTCTTAAAAAAATTTAAGAATTGATTGTGGTGCATTCTTAATCAGGTAGCCGAGTTGTTGATGATGGGAAAGGATGTGGAGAAATTCCAACCTGAAGACATATCAAACTTCAAAAAAGAACTTGCAGCAAACCTTTGGGCACATGGAGAGTGAAAAATAAATTCTGGTTATGAAACACCACTAGAAAAAGTCGACGACTATGATAGTGAAAATGAAACTTCTTGCCCGAATAAGGTATAGTGTAGTAGTATAGAAAGCCAGATTGCTAGTAGTATATTTCTCAAATGTCATGTAAATGTTAATAAGCCACTTTATTTTTGTTTGCATAGCAAAATTTCTTGGTCGCAACTTTGACAAATACAAGTTTCAGTAGTAATATGAAGGTTACACCTTTAGCCAAATCCGTTGCTTTTAATGAATGTTTGTTGGTTTTCGGATAAAGTTTGACTGACTTGAACAGAATTGACCATAAAGGATCATAACCCAATATTTACAACCCAAAAATAACGTATCTACTTCGTGTGTGCCAGGAACCAGTGTCACAAGTCTACAGGCATCTAATAGAATGAGTATCCAAAAGAATACAAGTTTGCCCTACTGTCTAATGAATATAGACTGATATAATAAAAAAAAAGGAAAGAAACTCCAAGGTGCTGCCAGAGAACGTCAAGGAAAGCAGCTCACTGAGAAGTCCACACCAAGTACTAGTCAGGGACCCAGATAGTGAGTATCCCGTCTAATCTCGAACAAGTAGTGACGAGAAGTCGACATGATACTTACTAGGGTCCAGATAATATAGTTTAAGTGCAAGGCTAAACTAGAATAGCAGTCATGAACAATAATGAAGGCAGAAGCATCAAATAACATCTACAGCTATCTTTACATGCCAAGTTCCCTAGCATGTAAATTACCTAGTTTTCCTTTTTTATGATATTCTAAAGACGCCCATTCACATAATACCCAGACAATTTACAAACATAAGTCATTCTGTGAACGTACGACTGATACGACGCGAAAATAAATGTGCACTACCAAAGGATCGAACGGTTCGAACAATAGATTCATCTATTACACCGCTCGTGAATCGAACATGCAACGCGGTTGACATAATAGTAGGGCTACCTCGCTCGCAAATCATACGTGCGATGTGGATACCCGTATACATACACATAATTAGCAGGATATCAGGGATTCAGTAAAAGATATACTTACAGGAAAATGATTAAATGATAATAATTTCATAATGTAACCTCCTGGATATGCATTCAGTTGTTCAAGGATATTAGGCAGTCTAAATTAACATTCAAGATTATCGATAAAACACATAAATCATGCTTGTCAATCCTAAAACTACCCAGCATAATATAATAGTAGCTACGCACGGACTCTCGTCACTTCGTGCGTGCGTAGCCCCCGCAATTAAGGACATGCAATTATTTATAGTTATCTATGGGGACAATTACCTCTTACAAGGTTACAAAGGAGACTCACCTCGTGTCGAGCCTACTTTCCGGGTCAGGAATGCGCCCGAAACTCCAAACTCGTCTCCCAAGGACTCGAAACTAGTCAAATGTTGCATAAATAAATTAATTTACACTCAAAAGCATGAAATTCCCCCATTTAATTAACTATTTTAACCTACTTTGAAATAACTCAAAATACACCATCGGGCCCACATGCTCGGATTTCGAAAATTTTCGAAGGAAACACTCACCCATAGTCTAAGGATAAAAAATATTTAGTTTTTGTATGATTTCATAACAAGTTGGTGGGAAATTCCCTAATTTTCATAAAGCCCTAGGTTTCTACCCTAACCTTTGATTTATACTAATTTAGGATGTTAATTTACCTAGAAATTCAAGTATTTAACCAACATTAGGGTATAAATTACTTACATATCAGTAGCGAGGTCGTGTGCCTCTTTTTCAAGCTCCTAAGGTCGCCAATGGAGGAAAGAAAATGGTTAAAATGGCTCATTCCCGTGTTTTAAAAGAAGCTCACTGCCTACAGGTTTTAAAAGACGCTCCCGTGTTTTAAGTTTCTTGAATTTGTTAACAATGCGCCGAACCTACCTATACTACTCAGAATGACACTAAATTTTTCAAGAAAGTCATAAATGACATGACAAAACTATTCCCGGTCTCGGAATTCCGTTCGGACATCGATAACACAAAAACATGTTCCAAACCTCAATTTGAACTTAAAGAAACTCCTATTTCACTATTTGGTGCCGAAACGTTCCCTGGTCATCCAAAACTCGTACCGAACATAGCCTAAGTCCGAAATCAACAAACGCAGCTACCAGAACCGTCGAAGCTCGATTCTGAGATTGTTTACTCAAAATGTTGACCGAAGTAAAACTTAGCCTTAAAAGCCAACCTTAAGGAACTAAGTGTTCCTATACCACTCTAAACTCTTCCAAATCTCGAACCACCCATCCCCGCAAGTCATAAATCATTAAAAGTAACTACGGGGAGTCTCATTTAGTGGAACGGGGTTCTAGAACACAAAACGACTGGTCAGGTCGTTACATTCTCCACCTCTTAAACAAACGTTCGTCCTCGAACGGGTCTAGAATCATACCTGAAGTGCTGAATATGTGGATATCTACTCCGCATGTCCTCCTCGGACTCCCAAGTTTCCACCTCGACTGTTTGTCCCCTCCACTGGACCTTTACCGCAGAAACTCTCTTAGATTTCAACTGGCGATTCTGTCTGTCAATAATAGCAACTGGATCCTCCTCGTAGCCCAACCTCTCATCTAGCTGAATGGTGCTGAAATCTACTACATCAGAGAAGTCGGTGTGATATCTCCGGAGAATGGAAACATGAAAGATCGGATGAACTCCTGATAAACTGGGACGTAAAGAAAGCTCATAAGCAACCTCCCCAACTCGCCTTAATACCTCGAAAGGACCTATAAACCTTGGGCTCAGCTTGCCCTTCTTTCCGAACCTCATAATACCCTTCATCGGCGAGATTTTCAACAGGACCTTCTCTCCCTCCATACATGATACATCACGCGCCTTCTGTTCCGCGTAAATCTTCTATCTAGACTGTGTTGTGCGAAGCCTTTCCTGAATCAACTTCACTTTCTCCAAGGCATCCTTCACCAGGTTGGTGCCATACAACTTAGTCTCGCCAGGCTCAAACCACCCGATAGGAGAACGACATCATCGGCCATACAAGGCCTCAAATGGAGCCATTTCAATGCTGGACCGATAACTGCATTGTAAGCAAACTCGGCCAGAGGCAAGAACTGGTCATACTGGCCTCCGAAGTCAATCACACATGCCCTGAGCATGTCCTCCAATATCTGAACTGTCCGCTGCGACTGCCCGTCGGTCTGGGGGTGAAATGTTGTGTTGAGCTCTACTCGGGTGCCCATCTCACTGTGCAATTCTCTCCTGAAGTGCGACGTGAACTGAGGACCTCGATCTGATATAATGGACACAGGCACACTGTGCAATCAGACTATCTCCCGAATGTAGATCTAGGCCAACCTCTCAGAAGTATAAGTAGTAGCTATTGGAATGAAATGCGCCAATTTGGTCAACCTGTCCACAATGACCCAAACCGCGTCAACCTTCCGCAAAGTCCGAGGCAACCCAACTACGAAGTTCATAGTTATGAGTTCCCATTTTCACTCAGGAATGGGCATCTACTGAAGTAGGCTTACTGGCCTCTGGTGCTTATACTTGACCTGCTGGCAATTAAGACATCTAGCCACATACTCCACTACGTCCTTCTTCATCCGCCTCCACCAGAAATGCTGCTTCAAGTCACGATACATCTTCGTAGCACCAGGATGAACAGAATACTGTGAACTGTGATCCTCCTCTAGAATCCTCTCCCTCAGGCCATCAACATTGGGAACACACAAACGGCCCTGAAGTATCAGAACACCATCCTTGCCAATAGTAACCTCCTTGGCACCACCCCGAACCACTGTCTCCCGTAGCTCTGCCAAGCACGGATCATCAAACTGTCGGGCCTTAATCTCTCCTAATAACGAAGACTGAGCAACCACATGTGCAAGAACTCGGCGAGGCTCTGAAAGGTCCAACCTCACCAGGCTATTAGCCAAGGACTAAATGTCCAAAGCTAGTGGTCTCTCCTCCGCTAAAATGTAATCCAAACTACCCATACTCTCCGCTTTCTTGCTTAAGGCATCTGCTACCACATTTGCCTTGCCCGGATGATAGAGAATGGTGATGTCATAACCCTTCAGCAACTCAAACCACCTGCGCTGTCTCAAATTAAGATCCCTCTGCTTGAACAAGTGCTGCAAGCTGAGGTGGTCTGTATAAACCTCAGAGGACACCCCATACATGTAGTGCCTCCAAATCTTAAGAGCGTGAACAATCGCCGCCAAAACTCCAGGTTGTGCACAGGGTAATTCTTCTCATGAATCTTCAATTGGCACGAAGCATAAGCAATAACTCTCCCCTCCTGCATCAACACACACCCCAAGCCTACGCGTGAAGCGTCGCAATATACTGTGTACATTCCAGAACCGGAAGGCGATACTAGAATTGGTGTTGAGGTCAATGCTGTCTTGAGCTTCTGAAAGCTCGCCTCACACTCGCCGGACCATCAGAACGGGGCATTCTTCTGAGTCAATCTAGCCAGTGGGGCTGCAATGGATGAAACCCCCCCCCCCACACGAATTGGCGATAATAACCCGCTAGGCCCAAGAAGCTCCTGATCTCTTTAGCTGAAGTAGGATGTGGCCAACTCTGGACTGCCTCAATCTTATTAGGATCAACCTTGATACCCTCTCTGGATACCACATGTCCCAAGACTGCCACTGAATCAAATCCGAACTCACACTTGGAGAACTTAGCATATAGCTTTTGTCCTCGCAAAGTCTGGAGAACCACTCTCAAATTCTGCTCATGCTCCCCCAGGCTACGTGAGTAAATCAGAATGTCATCAATGAAGACAATGACAAAAGAATCAATATACGGCCTGAACACCCAGTTCATCAAGTCCATAAATAATTTCGGGGCATTAGTCAAGCCAAAGGACATCACCAGGAACTCATAATGACCATATCTCGTACGGAAAGCAGTCTTCGGAACATCCAAGTCCAGAATCCTCAGTTGATGGTACCCCGACCTCAAGTCGATCTTAGAAAACACCCGAGCACCCTTCAACTGGTCAAACAAATCATCGATACACGGTAATGGGTACTTATTATTAATGTTGACCTTGTTCAACTGACGGATGTCGATACACATCCGCATAGACCCATCCTTCTTCTTCACAAATGGCATGCAGCCCAAAGCGATACACTCGGCCTGATAAACCCCTTAGCAAATAACTCCTCAAGCTGCTCCTTCAATTCTTTCGGAGCCATACGGTACAGAGGAATGGAGATAGGCTGGCTGCTTGGAGCTACATCAATAAAGAAATCAATATCACTATCCGGAGGCATGCCTAGAAGTTCTGAAGGAAATACATCAGCAAACTCTCAAACCACTGGAACTGAATCAATCATCGAAGACTCGGCGGTGGTGTCCCGCACATAAGCAAGATAGGCCAGAAAACCCTTCTCGACCATATTTCGAGCCTTCAGGGAATTAACCCGACTAGCTACACTAACTGAGGAACCTCTCCACTCCAATCTAGGCAACTCGTACATGGCTAGAGTGACCGTCTTGGCATGGAAATCCAACGTGGCATGATAGGGCGATAACCAATCCATGCCTAGAATAACCTCGAAATCAACCATGTCAAGAAGCAGGAAGTCTGCTCTGGTCTCGAACCCACAGAATGTAACCACACATGACCGATAAATCCGGTCTACCACCATAGAATTGCACATAGGAGTGGACACATAAATAGGAATACCCAAGGAATCACGAGGAGTATCCAGGAAACGAGCAAATAAGGCTGATACATATGAATAAGTTGATCCTGGATCAAATAACACTGATGCCTTTCTACCACATACTGAAATAATACATGTGATCACGGCGTCTGAGGCCATTGCATCTGATCTGGCCGGAATAGCATAGAATATATCTGGAGCATCGGAAGACTGACCTCCACCGAAATGAACAGGAGTTGACTGAACTCCCCCTGTCTAGCCTCCACCTCTAGGACGACCCCTGTTGGCATGTCCTCCACCTCTAGGTGGACAGACTGCTGGTGCTGAACTCATAGGCTGGTAACCCTGTTGTACTGCGTTGCCTCGAAACCTGGGATAAGTCTTCCTGATATGGTCTGGATCCCCGCACTCATAGCATCCCCTCGGTCCAATGGCCTGCTGCCCTGAAGAAGAACCCTGGATAGCTAGGGGACGGTGAAAACTCTCTGGCATAGCACTGAAGTAAGGACTAGAGGACCCCTGATGATCGGAATACCCGCTGGAGGAACCCGAGATGGCTGGTGGGCGGTAAGAACTCTCCAGCATGGCGCTGAAACAAGACCTCACTAGAACACCACAAGGAGGTGGTGGGGGTGATGAACATAAAGGCATGTTAGGCTGGCCCCTACCGAACTGGCCTCTGCCCCTGGCTGGAGAACCTTTGAAATCCCTAGAGAACTAGATCTCTTATCCTGCTGACTCTGCTCTCTGCCCCTCGACTGGTAACCCTCAATTCGACGAGAAATCTCGACCACAAGCTGGTAGGGAGTGCCCATCTCCACCTCTCGGGTCATGTTGGACCTAATACCTGAGTGCAACCCATATACAAACCTCCGCACTCTCTCTGCATTAGTAGGAAGTATCATGAGGGCATGACGAGACAACTCAGAAAACCTGGCCTCGTAGTCAGTCTTATACATCTGACCCTGTTCCAGCTACTCAAACTGATACTGTAGCTCTTCCCTCTCAGAGGGTGGAATATATTTGTCCAGGAACAACTGAGTGAACTGCTCCCAAGTGAGGGGATCAGACTCTGCCGGTCTGACAAGTATGTAGGACCGCCACCATGTACGGGCCCTGCCTTCTAACTGGAAGGTAGTGAAATCGACTCCATGGGACTCCACTATACTCATATTGTGCAGTCTGTCCTTGCACCTATCAATAAAGTCATGTGCATCCTCATGTTGCTCACCTCCGAAGACAGGAGGTTGCAATCTGGTCCATCTATCCAATAACTTCTACGGATCGCCGTCCGCAGCTGGTCTAGGCTCAAGTACTGCTGCTACTGGCCGGGCCCCGCCCACGGGCAGTGTACCCGGGGTCTGATATACTGCTACTACATGAACTGCGGCCTGGGCAGTAGGGGTCTGGACTCCCCCTCCCGCCTGATATATGGCAGGATCCGCTGGAAATAAACCAGCCTGATTCATGGCGTCCATGATTCGCATCATATGGCCCATGACCTCCTGGAATCCCGGCGCCGTTATAAAGTCTAATGGGGCAGGATCTTTTGCGGGCACCTCGCCTGCTCTTATGTGATGGGATCCACTGTCAGATCCTCTGTGCCTCGCCCTACTCCTCTGTCGGTGCCCTCCCCTGGCCTCTGCCATGGCCTCGGGCGACAGGGGTAGCGGCCTCTCCCGGGTCTAGAACATCGACTGCGCGTGTCCTCACCATCTGTGAGAGAATAGAAGAGTGAAATTCATTATATCATCGACTGCACGACATAATATGGACAAAGAGAGATTTCCTAACTCCCTATAGCCTCCCGAAGATAAATACATACGTCTCCGTATCGATCCGCAAGACTCTATTAGGTTTGCCCGTGACTTGTGAGACCTACGTGAACCTAGAGCTCTGATACCATGTTGTCACGACCCAAAATCTTAACCCAGGTCGTGATGGCTCACAACACCGTGGTCAGGAAATCCAACACTTGATTTACTAGTGAAATTCTCTTATTTTCGAAAACATTACAACACTTGCAGAATTTTAAGTTTAAACATTAAGTAAAACATATAAAGTTTGACTGACTTGAACAGAATTGACCATTAGGGATCATAACCTAATATTTACAACCCAAAAATAACGTATCTACTTTGTGTGTGCTAGGAAGCAGTGTCACAAGTCTACTGACATCTAATAGAATGAATATTCAAAAGAATACAAGTCTGCCCTACTGTCTAATGAACAATATAGACAGATATAATAACAAAAAGGAAAGAAACTCCATGGTGCTGCCAGAGAACGTCAAGGAAAGCATCTCACCGAGAAGTCCACACATGGTACTAGTCAGGGACGAACGCTGGACTGATACCCAGATACACCTACCTTAGAACATGTACAATTAAGTACAGAAACGTAGCATGAGTACATAAACAATATGTACCCAGTGAGTATCCCTTCTAATCTCGAACAAGCAGTGACGAGAAGTCGACATGATACTTACTAGGGTCCAGATAGTATAGTTTAAGTGCAAGGCTAAACAGGAATAGCAGTTATGGACAATAATGAAGGCAGAAGCATCAAATAACATCTACAACTATCTTTACGTGTCAAGTTCCCTAGCATGTAAATTACCTAGTTTTTCTTTTCATGATATTCTACAGATGCACATTCACATAATCTATGGGTCGAACAGATCGAACCATAGATGCATCTATTACACCGCTCGGGAATCGAGCATGCGACGCGGTTGACATAATAGTATGGATACCCCGCTCGCGAATCATACGTGCGACGCGAATACCCGTATACATACACATAATTAACAGGATATTAGGGATTCAGTAAAATATATACTTAGAGGAAAAGGATTAAAGGACAATAATTTCAGAATGTAACCTCCTCGATATGCATTCATTTGTTCAAGGACATTAGGTAGTCTAAATTAACATTCAAGATTATCGATAAAGCACATAAAGCATGCCTGTGAATCCTAAAACTACCCGATATAACATAATAGTAGTTATGCACGGATTCTCGTCACTTTGTGCGCGCGCAGCCCCCGCAATTAAGGACATGCAATAATTTATATTTACCTATGGGGACAATTCCCTCTTACAAGGTTAGAAAGGAGACTCACCTCGTGTCGAGCCTACTTTCCGGGTCAGGAATGCGCCCGAAACTCCAAACTTGTCTCCCAAGGACTCGAAACTAGTCAAATGTTGCATAAATAAATTAATTTACACTCAAAAGCATGAAATTTTCCCATTTAATTAACTATTTTAACCTACTTTGAAATATCTCAAAATACACCCCCAGGTACACATGCTCGGATTCCGAAAATGTTCGAAGGAAACACTCACCCATAGTCTAAGGATCAACAATTTTGTATGATTTCATAAATAGTTGGTGGGAAATTCCCTAAATTTCATAAAGACCTAGGTTTGTACCCTAACCCTAATTTATACTAATTTATGATGTTAATTTACCTAGGAATTCAATTATTTAACTAACATTAGGGTAAAAATTACTTACCTTTCAGTAGCTAGGTCGTGTGCCTCTTTTTCAAGCTCATAAGGTCGCCAATGGAGGAAAGAAAATGGTGAAAATGGCTCATTCCCGTGTTTTAAAAGAAGCTCACTTCCTACAGTTTTTTCGCACCTCGGCTCGAGGACTGCACCTGCGGACTCGCATCTGCGAGGTGAATCTCGCATCTGCGGAATGGGCAAGGGGGTTTGGGCTCGCACCTGCGGAGAGGGGACCACAACTACGGCTCCGCTCCTGCGGATATTGATCTGCACCTGCGATAATTGGCAGCCTCACCTGGGGCCGCACCTGCGAGGAAAGGACCGCAGAAGCGGTCTCGCATCTGCGACTGGGACACCGCAGGTGTGGTCGCACCAGATCTGGTGCACCAGCAGCTATTTTTGCTGGTTTTTAGCCTTGCTCGATGCCTAAGCGGCATATGGGCCCACCCGAGCCCCCGTCCAAATATACCAACAAGTCCCAAATCATAATACTGACCTTCTCGAGCCTTCAGAACACCCAAAACCACGCTAAAACAAAAAATCACACCTTTAAACCCCTAGAATCAAACTTAAGAAATTTAAGTTTCTTGAATTCGTTAACAATGCGCCGAACCTATCTATACTATTCAGAATGACACCAAATTTTGCAAGCATGTCATAAATGACATGACGGAACTATTCCCGATCTCAGAATTCTGTTCGGACCTCGATAATACAAAAACACGTTCCAAACCTTAATTTGAACTTAAAGAAACTCCTATTCCACTATTTGGCGCCGAAACATTCTCGGGTCATCCAAAACCCGCTCTGAACATACGCCCAAGTCCAAAATCATCATACTAAGCTACCGGAATCGTCAAAACTCGATTCCGAGATTGTTTACTCAAAATGTTGACCAAAGTCAAACTTGGCCTTAAAAGCCAACCTTAAGGAACTAAGTATTCCTATACCACTCTAAACTCTTCCAAATCTCGAACCACCCATCCTCGCAAGTCATAAACCATTAAAAGCAACTACGGGAGTCTCATTTAGGGGAACGGAGTCCTAGAACACAAAATGACTGGTCAGGTCATTACAAGAATTCTTCACTTTTGAGCAATAATTCGGCTCTGCTTAGCTGTCTTTTTTAAGAGAATTTGAGTAGAAATTCCAGGTTATTAGCAGGGTTCCAAAATAGTTATTGATTTCTATTTTTCTGGGAGAAAATTGAGATAGCACTTGTGGATTGAATTGAAGAGTTTAACAACTACACTTGCCTCGACAACTCAGTTATGCACAATTGCAGTTTTCTCCAGTATATTTTTCAATAGTTCTGCCCAGTTTTAGTGAAATTTGCACAGCTCAGAATTCTGCACAACTCAGAATTTTGAACTTTTGAGAAATAGTTCTGCTCTGCTTAGCTGTCGTTTTGAAGAGAATTTGAGCAGAAATTTCAGGTTGTTAGCAGGGTTCCAAAGTAGTTACTGATTTCTATTTTTCTGGGAGAAAATTGAGATAGCACTTGTGGATTGAATTGAAGAGTTTAACAGCTACACTTTCCTCGACAGCTCAGTTGTGCACAATTTTAGTTTTCTCCAGTATATTTTTCAAAAGTTCTTCCCAGGTTTAGTGAAATTTGTAGCTTGATAAGTTACAATTCCATTAGTCCAATTTTCTTCTTTTTGTAAACTACTGATATGTCAATTTTTGCACAATTTTAAACTGCCATTGTTTGATTAAATTTTCCATAAGTTTTCAGATTTCGTCCAGTAAATGTTGATTTGCACAGTCTTGCAATTCTGTAGAGTTATTGCAAAAGATTCCTATCTATTTGTGTAACGACCCGATAGGTCGTTCTGAAAGTTTAGCCTCGTTTTCCCCCATTTCTACTTCATTATTTGTGGTTCAGTTCTATTATGTGGTGTTGGGTCGGTTGAGTCGGGTTCAGAGTGATTTTGGGAAAGAATGAGACACTTAGTCTCTTAAGTTTGGTTATATAGTGGAAAAACTCAACCGGAAGTTGACTTATAGGTATATGATCAAGGAATGTGGTTCTTATGATTCTGATAGCTTTATTAGGTGATTTGTGACTTAGGAATGTGTTCGAAATGTTATTCGGAGGTTCGTGGTAGAATAAGGCTTGAATTGGCGAAATAAGATTTTTGGTGATTTTTGGTCGGTAGTGGAAAATTAGCTATCGGGGTCGGAATGGAATTTTCGGATGTTGGAGCAGGTTCGTAGTTTCATTCGGGATGTGTGTGCAAAATTTCAGGTCATTCGGAAGTGGTTTGGTTGGTTTCGGCGTCGTTTGCGAATTTCGGAAGTTTAGAAATCCTTATGCTTGAATTTCGAGTAAATTTTATGTTTGGATTTTGTTTGGGTGTTCCGAGGGTTCGACTAAGTCCATGGGATGATATGTGGTGTGTTGGTATTTTTAGTTGACGCCCCGAGGGGCTCGGGATTGATTTCGGATGGTTAACAGAAGTTTGGGCTTGGAAAATACAGCAAAGCTGCTATTGGTGCCAGTTTACTAGTGTGTCCGCACCTGCGGATTGGGGACCGGATGTGCGATAGTCGCAGGAGTGGGAAGCGACCGTAGATGCGGGGATGGTCGCAGAAGCGGAGTGGTTGACCGCACCTACGGGCCCGCAGGTGGGAGGCTTGGGGCGCAGGTGCGGAAGCTGGGGAATAAGTGGGAACTCACATATGCGCACCTGGGACCGCAGGTGCGGAACCCCTAGGCAGAGTATATAAATTCCAGCCTTCGCGAATTTTCTTATTTCCACCATTTTTTAAGACGGGTTTGGAGCTTTTTGAGGGATTTTGAAGAGGGATATTCAAGGGGAAACGCATTGAGGTAATGTTTTTGAACCTAACACTTGATTCTATGGTGATTTTCAGTTAAATAAGCATGAAATTTGTGGGATTTAATAGTATAATTGAGGGGTTAGGTCTTGTAAATTTGAAGGTTTTATTTGGGGATTTTAGGGGCCATATGTGATCGGATTTTGATGAATTTGGTATGTATAGACTCGTGAGTAAGCAAGGATTTCAGTTTTGTAATTTTTGTCGGATTCCGAGACATGGGCCAGGGGTTCAGGTTTGGCCAATTTCGAAATTTGTAATGTAAATTGATAATTTTGATGTGGGTTTCGCTCCTTTAGCATATATTATTGATATAATACTGATTTTGGTTAGATTCCGGGCGATTTGTGGCTGAGTTGAGCGGCAAGGGAATTGCGGAGTAGAGTTTTGGCTTGATTGAGGTAAATAACGCTTCCAAACCATCTGAGGGTTGGAAACCCCGAACTACGTGTTATGTGATTAGAATTTGGTGACGCACATGCCAAGTGACAGGCGTGCAGGCGTGCACCGTGAGACTTGTGACCTGGTTCATTCCATGGTTCCATTTAGTGGTTCTTTTTTTATGATATTTGTGCTTCTATAAATGTGATTAATGCAAACATGTTAGAAATCATGCTAAATAATATGTTAAGGCTTCACACCGATACTAATGAGACCCGAGCGGTCGTCTTAATGCAAACAAGCTAGAAATCATGCTAGATATTATGTTAAGGCTTCACATCGATATTGTTCAGACCTTAGTGGTCATTTATTGCTTTCATCTCATGTGTTTCATTGATATTATATACTCAGTCCTGTCATTGCATATCATATCATGTCTCAGTCTCGGTAATTGTTCGTTTTGCACATTATATCATTGATTCGGGCTAGTTCATGCATTGTGAGCCCATGTAAGCGAGACTCAGAGTGATGACTGAGTGAGGCCGAGAGCTTGATATTGAGTGACAGATATGGGATCAGGTTTCACGCCACAGCATGGTATATTGATTATGCATGGATCTGGCTTATAATAGCGCTTGGGATGTAGGAGCCCCTCCGGAGTCCGTAACACACCCCTAGTGAGCGCAGTGATATTTGAGGGATGGATATTCCCTAAACAAAGACCTCGCCCGAAGTGTTTATGTTTGGAGATGGATCTTCTCCACGAGGTTGGATTGGCCTATTTTCTCGGTACTGAGCGACCTATGTCAGTGATGTGTATACGTAATCTGAGATGAATCTTCCCTGGCCCATGCAACCCATATTCAATACTGAGTGGACGAGTATTTGAGAGTGGGAGAACATTATGCATTTTATATTGTTGATTCTTTAGCATGTAGAATAAATTGAGTTATATATGTTAAACTGTTCAGAATTGTATTTGTCATATCACCTTGAGTTGTCTGGTTAACCGAAAGCATGCCTAAATATATGTACATTGGTTTTGTTATAAACGTGGAGGTTTGGTCCGTCACTACCTCTCAGCCCACAGTTTAGGCTTGTTACTTACTGAGTTGGTGTACTCATGTTACCCCCTGCACCTTGTGTGCAGGTTCAGGTATCTCAGGTCACGATAGTGCCAGCTGATCTTTGTTGTGGTTCGTCTTCGGAGTGAGGGAGGTAGCTGTTTGGCGATCGCAGACCCGCCTTTATCCTTCCCTATCTTCCTTTCTGTATTCTGTTAAGTTATTTCTCAGACAATTGTTTGTCTCGATGTATATTGGCACAGTTGTAGAATGGCTCATGACTTAGTGACACCAGATTTTGGGGAATTCTCTTTTTACAGTATTTTGAGTGTGACTCTATCTTTTATTTTGGTCTCTCTAATGGAAGAAGGTTAATATTTAAATATTGTTATGATAGGAAATGAATTGATCAGGAGTGTAGTCTTGCCTAGTTCCATGATAGGCGCCATCACGACCGGGTTGGGTTTTGGGTCGTGACAAGTTGGTATCAGAGCCTAGGTTAGATAGGTCTCATGAGTCATGAGCAGGTTTAGTAGAGTCTTACGGATCGGTACGGAGACGTCTGTACTTATCTTGGAGAGGCTGCGGAACCCTTAGGAAAAATCCCACATTCTTGAATTCTTGTCGTGCGAATCTATTTATTCAGCCAAAAGTGCAACTCTTTGAATTCCTTCCATGTATTCGAATGCTCACGTGAGCGCTCAGTATCAGCTGGAGGACTTGAGGTCGTGTTTTGTTTTTGGCTTGAGTGCTGAGATTTCAATTGTGTGAGCACGTGCATTTGGGACTCATATGTCCGTTTGTGTCCTTATTAGTAGGATTTTGGTGACTGGATGACTAGGTGGATAGTGTGATTTGATGGTGGGATGTGTTCAAATTGTTTGATTGTGAGGAATTGGCTGGAGATGTAGCAAGAACTATTGAGTGTTTGACTTTTGTCTTGAGTTGGCATATGGCCTCGAGTTGTGAGTGTGTTGAAGGACCTCTCATGTAGTTAAGTTATGGAGTGAAGTGGATCTTCTTGTTGTGATATGAGTTCCTGGTGATGTCTTTTGGGCTGACTAGTGCCCCAGCAGCGTTCATGTATTTGATTAATAGTGTATTCCAGCCATATTTGTACTCCTTCGTGATTGTATTCAATGATGGCATCCTGGTGTACTCACGTAGCCGGGAGGAGCATACTAAGCATTTGAGGATGGTATTATAGAGATTGAGGGGGGAAATGCTATATACAAGTTCTCCAAGTGTGAAATTTTGGCTCAGTTCAATAGCATTTTTGGGGCACGTGGTATCCAATGAGGGTATCCAGGTGGTCAGACGCGTGTGGAGAGAGCTTTTAGAAACTCATGATTTGCGTTGACCACAACTCCAGTGTTAGTTCTGCCATCAGCTTCTGATTCTTATACCGCGTATTGTTATGCCTCAAAGGTAGACGTTTGTTGTTTTTAAATGCATGAGGGTAAAGAGATTGCATAATAGCTATGATTTTAGAAAGGGTGTAGAGAGATATCAGTTAGAGGCTAAGCAGGCGGGGTTATCTCCCGCGGAGTGTCCTAAGGTTGTGTGATCCTTATGTGGTTTTGTAGCAAGTCCTCCCTTACCAGTAAATGATATATGTGGCAATTTGAGTTTAGACCACTTGTGGAAGTTGGCATGCGATATTTGTAGATAATTTGAGATGTTAGATGGTTTGTGTTATATGAGCTTATGAAGGATTTAGTTGAATCTCACTGTGGTATTGTGGCGGTGTTAGCGTATGGGCATTTTGAGTTATTGTTTGTCTTGATCTATGGCTTTGAGCCAAGTGGGGGAGTCTGCCAATGATAAGTTGGTTGAACGATTATGTGGTGTATTGGTTTCAGTTCGAGGTATACTTGTGAATCCGTTATAACCTGCAGAGGTGGAGTTATAGAATGACTCGAATAATGGAAATTTTTGATAAATAGGACAGCTGGGTAGTAGTTCGGATCGGTATGGTAAGGGATATGATTAGTTCGTTGGGTGTTTATGAGGTAATGAGTTTTTACAGGTGTTTCGTGGCAATGCCCTTGAGTTTTTGGTGACATGCGTAGCTTGGTTGAGTTAAGAGGATTCAATCCTGGCGGTTTGGTGTTATAAAAATGGGATTCAGAACTTTCTTGATGGTTTCTACCACGGTTAGAGATATATATATCTTCTACTAGCGTGAGGAGCATGTGATGTTTAATTATTTTGCTTCTATATGGGATTAAATGGAAAGTTCTTGGCTAGTTGAGTTTAGTTGCTTGTGTCTCAAAAGGGATTATGAAGCTCTCATTATTATCATAGGATGGCATGGTGTATGCGGTATGTTGTGTAAGGTTGAGATTTGCATGTGTGAGGTCACGATTCAGTTCTGGAAGGAAGGTCATAAATTCTTAGGGAGCATGGGCAGTTTTAGATGATTAGGTAAATGATATCACTAATTGTTGTTGCATGATGAGGGTATACATTTCAGAAAGGGAAATGTGCTTGAGTTAAGGGTGCTTCATTGGTATTGCGGCGCTCTCTGGTTGGATCGACTGCTGATATTCAAGTTTGCTTGGTGGCATAGAAGTATTATAGGGGTATCCCTCATGGAATGATTGAGTATTAAAGGTGTGTTATATATTCGAGCTGTGGAGTTGGAATCAGATATGGTGATTCGTGCGCTTCATGGACTTCGAGAATGAGAGTTCTCATAAACAAGTTATTTTGTAGTTGTGGACTGTGAAGATGCGAGCAAAGCTAGTCAGATGTTAGTGTGTGCCATGATTCAGTCATTGTGAACTTTCAGAGAGTTATCTCTTTGTTGCGGGTGACTAGAGTTGATTTAGGGTTCATTGGTAGGCCCAGTATGGGTGTGTTTCACATTGGGTCGGAATTTTGACTCCAAATTGCTATTGTTGAGGGATGTACCATACGATTGTCATTGAGCTATTTGCATTCTGGAGTGATCTATGAGTTACCCTTCGGTGTTGCGAAGAGTTGTGATTGTTGGTTATATGCACATATAGTGCGGTTCTATTTGGGCTTTATAGCGGGATTTGAATAAGGCAAGTAATTAGGTATTGCGGGATTTAGACGTATTGGTTATGTTCTTTCGGTTTCGTGTGTCATGGTATCGTCCGATTCCCCGTGGCTATAACAATGCACCTTGAGTACTTGATGTCGAATTGCGCACAGTCATTGATTTTGAGCAAGATGGCTTGAAGTATTTCATATGGACCAGCGTTTGGATGGGATCACGCACTGTAGCGGAGTTATGTAGAGATATGATCCTTGGTGTCGGATTCGTGTGTTTTTGTTCTACGATGTGTGCCAAGATCTTAGCAGGGTGTTGTGATGGTACTTGTTAAAATTGTGAGATAGTCCTCCCGTGTGAATCTTTTCTATGATTTGAGTGCGTTGGGATGTTGCTATTGAGTGCACAGGTTGCACAAGTTATGGCTTTGGATTGTAATCATGTGTCATGTCATCAGTGTGGTCGTGTTAGATGAGAAGAGGTCATTGGACCTAGAATGAATACTATCAGAATTGACTACATCAGGGTTGGAAGGATAATATCGGAAGTCGACTTAGAAATCTGCTATAGTTCCTGTCGCAGAAGGGGGGAGCTCCATGACTGCTGATCGAATGAATGGTTACTAGTTTCTGCGTGTTTCTTTCATCTTTGGCAATATATGAAAGTGTTAGAACGAGGCTTTGCTTGATAAGAGTTTATTTACCGGTATTGGGTTGTTATGAGCAGCTATTGTAATTAGGAGTAATCTCCATGTGATTACATCTTGGGTTACGAATTTGGCTTGATATAGCGTATTCAGACTTATTCAGTTTATAGATGTGGGTTTTCGATCATACAGATTATTTCAGAAGTGGAAGTTTTGTTCTAAGGTTTATGGGTTAGGTGGGAGTGCTAAATTCCAGCCATGTTGTGCTATTGGACCTATATGGGATGGGGTGATGTGGGATCACCCCCGGGTATGTGCATGGTAGGTTGCACGACAATTTTTATGGTTTTGAAACAACTCTGGGCATGTTCGAGGACGAGCTTTGTTAAAGAGGGGGAGAATGTAACGACCTGATCGGTTGTTCTGAGAGTTTAGCCCCGTTTTCCCCCATTTCTACTTCATTATTTGTGGTTCAATTCTATTATGTGGTGTTGGGTCGATTGAGTCAGGTTCAGAGTGATTTTGGGGAAGAATGAGACACGTAGTCTCTTAAGTTTGGTTATTTAGTGGAAAACGTCAACCGAAAGTTGACTTATATGTATATGATCTCGGATTGTGGTTCTTATGATTCAGATAGCTTCAATAGGTGATTTGGCACTTAGGAGTGTTTTTGAAATGTTATTCGAAGGTTTGTGGTAGAATTAGGCTTGAATTGGCGAAATAGGATTTTTGGTGATTTCCGGTCGGCAATGTAAAATTAGCTATCGGGGTCAGAATCCGGAAGTTGGAGCAGGTTCGAAGTGTCATTCGGGATGTGTGTGCAAATTTCAAGTCATTCGGACGTGGTTTGGTATGTTTCGGCACCGTTGGCGAATTTTGGAAGTTTAGAAATCCTTAGGCTTGAATTTCGAGTAAATTTGGTGTTTTGATGTATTTTTGGGTGTTACGAGGGTTCGACTAAGTCTGTGGGATGATATGTGGTGTGTTGGTATATTTGGTTAAGGCCCCGAGGGACTCGGGATTGATTTCAAATGGTTAACAGAGGTTTGGACTCTGAAAATGCACCAATGCTACTGCTTGTGCAGATTGGGGAGCACAAGTGCGATAGTCGCAGGAGCCGGAAGAGACCGCAGATGCGGGGATGGTCGCAGAAGCGAAGTGGTTGACCGCACGGGGGTGCAAAAGTTGGGGAATAAGTGGGAACTCGCAGATGCGCACCTGGGACCGAGGTGAGAGTCCGCAGGTGAGAGCATAGAGACCGCAGGTGCGGAACCTCTAGGCAAAGTATATAAATTCCAGACTTCGCGAATTTTCTTATTTCCATCATTTTTTAAGACAGGTTTGGAGCTTTTTGAGGGGTTTTGAAGAGGGATATTCAAAGGAAAACGCATTGAGGTAATGGTTTTGAACCTAACACTCAATTCTATGGTGATTTTTAGTTAAATAAGCATGAAATTTGTGGGATTTAATAGTATAATTGAGGGGTTAGGGCTTGGAAATTTGAAGGTTTGATTTGGGGATTTGAGGGGTCATATGTGATCGGATTTTGATTAATTTGGTATGTATAAACTCATGAGTAAGCAAGGATTTCAGTTTTGTAATTTTTGTCAGATTTCGAGACATGGGCCCAGGAGTCAGGTTTGGCCAATTCCGGTATTTGTGATGTAAATTGATAATTTTGATGTGGGCTTTGCTCCTTTAGCATATATTAATGATATAATACTGATTTTGGTTAGATTCGGGGCGATTTGTGGTTGAGTAGAGCGTTAAGGGCATTGCGTAGTAGAGTTTTGGCTTGATTGAGGTATGTAACAATTCCAAACTTGGTTCTGAGGGTTCGAAACCCCGAACTATGTTTATATGATTAGACTTTTGTGACGCACATGCCAAGTGACGGGCGTGCGGGCGTGCACCGTGAGACTTGTGACCTGGTTCATTCCATGGCATCGTTTAGTGGTTCTTTCTTGATGATATTTGTGCTTCTATCAATGTGATTAATGCAAACATGTTAGAAATCATGCTAAATAATATGTTAAGGCTTCACGCCGATACTGTTGAGACTCGATCATTCTTCCTAATGAAAACATGCTAGAAATCATGCAAGATATTATGTTAAGGCTTCACGTCATATTGTTGAGACCCGAGTGGTCATTTATTGCTGTCATCTCATGTGTTTCATTGATATTATATACTCAGTCCTGTCATTGCATATCATATCGTGTCCCAGTCTCGGTAATTGTTCGTTTTGCACATTATATCATTGATTCGGGCTAGTTCATGCATTATGAGCCCATATGAGTGAGATTGGAGAGTGATGATTGCGTGAGGCCGAGAGCCTGATACTGAGTGACAGATATGGGATCGGGCTGCACGCCGCAACATGTTATATTGATTATGCGTGGATCTGGCTTATGATCGCACTTGGGTTGTAGTAGCCCCTCCGGAGTCTATAACACACCCCTAGTGAGCGCAGTGATATTTGAGGGATGGATCTTCTCTGGACATAGATCTTGTCCGAAATGTTTATGTTTGGAGATGGATCTTCTTCACGAGGCTGGATTGGCCTATTACCTCGGCACTGAGAGACTTATGTGAGTGATGTGTATACGTAATCTGGGATGAATCTTCCCTGGCCATGCGAGCCATATAGAGTACTGAGGACGAGTATTTGAGAGTGGGAGAACATTGTGCATTTTATATTGTTGATGCATTGGTATGTAGAATACATTGAGTTATATGTGTTAAACTATTCAGAACTGTATTTTCCATATCACCTTGAGTTGTCTGGTTAACCGAAAGCATGCCTAAATTTATGTACATTGGTTATGTTATAAACGTGGAGGTTTAGTCAGTCACTACCTCTCAACCTACAGTTTGGGCTTGTTACTTACTGAGCTGGTGTACTCACGTTACCCCCTACACCTTGTATGCAGATTCAGGTATCTTAGATCACGATAGTGCTAGCTGATCTTTGATGTGGTTCATCTTCGGAGCGAGCGAGTTAGGTGCTTGCCGATCGCAGACCCCCCTTTCTCCTTCCCTATCTTCCTTTGTGTATTCTGTTAAGTTATTTCTCAGACAATTGTTTGTCTCGATGTATTTTGGAACAATTGTAGAATGGCTCATGACTTAGTGATACCAGATTTTGGGGATTTCTCTTTTTACAGTATTTTGAGTTTGACTCTATCTTTTATTTTGGTCTCTCTAATGGAAAAAGGTTAATATTTAAATATTGTTATGATAGGAAACGAATTGGTTAGGAGTGTAGGCTTGCCTAGTTCCACGATAGGTTCCATCACGATCGAGTTGGGTTTTGTGTCGTGACAATTTATTCTCGTGTTATATGTTGGGAGCTGCAGTCTTAAGCTAACATTTGAGCAGGTGAAAATCTGCAGTTTTAAATCAACTTGTGAATTGATGAGCATGTGAAAAGTTGCAGTCATTCTTCCTTTGTTAACGTTGAACTTTGTTAGCAGTGCAGGGCACTTTGTCACGACCCTAAATCCTAACAGGTTGTGATGGCGCCTATCGTGGAACTAGGCTAGCCGACCATCACTTTACTACGCTTTTGTTCAATCATAACAGTTCACAATTAAATAATCAGCAAGCAACCACACCATAAATAATATAAATAAGTCTTAGCGTCCCCATAATATTCTAAACCACCTCCCAAGAACTAGAGTTAATAGTCATGAGCATCTACGAATAAATAAATCTAACTCTGCTAAAACTATAATGTATATCTCTGAATCAAATGCTAAAGCTAAACAAGGAAGGGAAATGGAGAAGCTGTGGACGCTGGACAACTACCTCGAAATCCCGTGAACTTCTGCTAACGAACGAGGCAGCTACTGCTCCAAATCGGTACCAGGATCTGTGCACAGAGGCACAGGGAGTCTTTATGAGTACGCCAACTCAGTAGTAATG
>ML283165.1:0-13550 GCA_005239495.1 Nicotiana undulata
GCAGCGGGGGCATTAGTCAACCCAAACGACATGACCAAAAACTCATAATGCCCAAAACGAGTGTGAAAAGCCATCTTGGGCACATCAGATGCCCTGAGCCTCTACTGATGATAACCAGACCTCAATTCTATCTTAGAGAATACCGAGGCACCCTGAAGCTGATCAAATAAGTCATCACTCCTCGGCAAAGGATATTTGTTCTTGATAGTAACCTTATTCAACTGCTGGTAGTCAATACACATCCGCATTGAACCGTCTTTCTTCTTCACGAACAATATTGGAGCACCCCAAGGAGAAACACTAGGCCTAATGAAGCTTTTATCCAACAAATCCTGCAATTGTTCCTTTAATTCCTTTAACTCTGGCGGAGCCATACGATACAGGGGAATAGAAATGGGCTGAGTGCCCTCAGCTAACTCAATACAAAAGTCAATATCCCTGTCAGGTGGCATACCTGGAAGGTTAGCAGGAAATACCTCTGGAAACTCGCGAACCACGGGCACGGACTTGATAGAAGGAACCTCAGCACTAAAATCACGAACATAGGCCAAATAGGCCAAACAACCCTTCCCGACCATGCGCCGAGCCTTCATATAAGAAATAACTCTACCAGGAGAATGACTAGGGGTCCATCTCCACTCTAAACGAGGTACTCCTGGCAAGGCTAAGGTCATTGTCTTGGCATGACAGTCCAAGATAGCATGATAGAGAGATAACCAGTCCATCCCTAATATAACATCAAAATCAACCATATCAAGAAGCAAAAGATCAACCTGAGTCTCCAGACCACCAATAACTATTGCGCAAGCATGGTAGACTCGATCTACCACTATAGAATCACCCACCGGTGTAGACACATGTACAACAGTACTCAGAGAATCACGAGGCATACTCAAATAAGGGGCAAAATATGAAGACACATAGGAGAATGTAGAACCCGGATCAAATAACACCGAAGCCTCTCGGCTGCAAACTGAAACCGTACCTGTAATAACTGCATCAGAAGCCTCAGCATCAGGACGAGCAGGAAAAGCATAACACCGGGGCTGAGCCCCTATAATATGAACATCCCTGGGTCTACCTGCTGCAACCTGGCCTCTACCCCTCGCGGCCTGTGCTCTACCTCTATGAACCTGGCCACCACCTCTGGCACCTCGACCACCACCTCTAGCTGGATGAGGGGGTAAGGGTGCACCTACTGTGGGAACCACGACACGGGTTATACTGGGGTCCACTCGAAGCTCGGGGACAATATCTAGCAATGTGCCCCGGGCTACCACAACTATAACAAGATCTCTGCTGCTGTGGCTGATGACTCGGAAACTGGCCCTGACGACCCTGATAACTACCCTGGTAACTCTGAAGCGGCTGTGCACTAATAAGTGCTGGTGGTGTGCTAACATGAACTGGCGGTGCCCGAGGAGATACCTGAAGTGCTGACTGAAATGGGCGGGGTGGATGACCCCTACTGAAAGAATCCCTGCCTCCAGACGAGGCTCCACTAAATCTACCAAAATGACGGGGCCTCTTGTCAGCCCCCTGACCACCTCCCTGTGACAAAATCATCTCAATCCTCCTGGCTATATCGGCCGCATCCTGGAATGAAATATCAGTACTCGACTCCCTGGCCATCTGGAGTCGTATAGGCTGGGCCAATCCCTCAATGAACCTCCGAACTCTCTCCCGATCAGTGGGGAGTATCATCAATGCATGCCTGGCTAGAGCGATGAACCTGGTCTCGTACTGAGTAACAGACATAGATCCCTGCTGGAGGCGCTCAAACTGCCTCCTAAGATCCTCTCGCTGAGTAATGGGAAGGAACTTCCCCAAAAATACCTCTGTGAACTGAGCCTAAGTCAAAGATGCAGACCCAACTGGTCTGGCTAAGCAGTAGTCCCTCCACCAAGTCTTGGCTGCGCCAGATAGTCGAAAAGTGGCGAAGTCAACTCCATTGGACTCCACTATGCCCATGTTCCGAAGAACCTCATGACAACTGTCCAAGTAATCCTGTGGGTCCTCTGACGATGCACCAGTAAAAGTAGTAGTGAATAACTTGGTGAATCTGTCCCATCTCCACAACGCATCTGCTGACATAGCTGCTCCCTCAGCTACAGGTGCTGCAATACCTGGTTGTGCTACTCCGGCTGGCTGAGGTGTCGGAGTCTGAAACTGAGTGGCAACCTGCTATGGTGTATGAATAATAGGAGTATGGGTACCTCCCCCAGCCTGAGATCCAGCTGGTGCAGTAGGAAGAAGACCGGCCTGAGCCACAGTCTCCATAAGTCCTACCAGACGGACAAGAGCGTCCTGAAGCACTGAGGTAGCTATGAACCCTTCTGGGACCTGTGCTGGTCCAACTGGGACTGCCAAAACTGGGACCTCCTTGTCAGACTCGACGTGAGGGTCCTCCACTGGGGCTGCTGCTCAGGGCTGAGCCGTGCCCCGGCCTCGGCCTCTAGCACGGCCTCGTCCTCGACCTCGACCCCTGTAGGAGCTGTAACAGGAGTGTCGGGCTGCTGAGCGGAACCAAGGGAAGCACGCGTCCTCGCCATCTGCGAGAGAATAGGATAGAAACTCGATCAGTATACATAACATACTACGCACGACAGAATATGAGAGAAGAGGAGTATCCTAACTTAGCAGCCTCAGGAGGATAAATACACACGTCTCCGTACCGATCCCTCAGACTCTACCAAGGTTTTCCGTGAGTTGTGAGACCTAAGCAACGTAAAGCTCTGATACCAACTTGTCACGACCCGAAATCCCACCTTTCAAACCGTGACTGCATCTAACATTGAACCCGCTAGACAAGCCAACGTGCACAACACTTTGACATCTATAAAACAACGTAACAGTAATAAAGCCAATTAACTTTCCAACCTCTACTGGAATATCTCAATTTCCTTAACTTTCAACCTTTACTCAACATTTCCAAATCACCTCAAAAGTTTTTACATCAGAAAAGTAATAATATTCCCAAAACGCATATTGAAATGATAAAGGTAACAACATCGCAAAATCCCAAAATCAGGGTGTCACAACCTCACGGACTATCTAAACCGAGTGCTAAATACAGAGTCTGAAAAGAAATATAAAATTGTCTTGGAACTAAGAGAAAAATAAGACAATGAGGAATCCGAATGTAGGAGAGACACCAAGGCCCACGAACGCCAGTGGGTATACTTTGAAGCTCTAGGTGGACTGAAGGTGACTCCCTCAATGCGGTCCACTGGGTCCGGATGCGTGATTTGCACAACATTAAGAAGTGCAGTGTAGCATCAGTACAACCGACCCCATGTACTGAGTAAGTGCTGAGCCTAACCTCGGCTGAAGTAGTGACGAGGCTAGACTTGACGATAATGATAACATGTCATATTCTACAGTAGGTAACAAGGATAATACCAGGCAAGCGATAAGCAACAAGTGAGGGATACGGGGGCAGTAAAGGGGGAAACAAGTGCAGTGAAGCAGTCAAATTGACAGGTAGGAGTAAACAAGGGAGGCAATCTAACACAAAAGCCCACAAAGCAAGTATAAAAATCAGAAAAAAGTAAACAATGGCATAGCATCACCCTTTGTGCTTTTACTCTCTTCCTCCCAATGCAATGTAATCAATATCATGGCACGACATCACCCTTCGTGCTTTACACTCTTCCTCACTATGCAATGTAAACAAATATCATGGCACGGCATCACCCTTCGTGCTTTTACTCTCTTCCTCACGATGCAATGTACGATGTATCATGGCACGACATTAACCTTCGTGTGTATAATCAATAAAACTCATGGCACGACATTTACCTTCGTGCTTATAATCAATATGAATCACGGCACGACATCACCATTCGTGCTTTACACTCTTCCTCACTATGCAATGTAATCAAATATCATGGCACGGCATCACCCTTCGTGTTTTACACTCTTCCTCACCAAACAATTACAGATATAATGGCAAGGATTACAGCATAGTGGAAATAGACAGTTCAAAACACCCGGCAAGGGGAAAACATCAATCAATAGCTCAATAAATGCCCGGCAAGGGTCTTAGTTATAACCAGTCACCTCAATCGCATGCTCTACACTTGGATTATCATACGTATCAACACTTCTCAAACTCAACAGCCAATACTTTCAATCAGGAATCAAGAATAAATTTCCAAGTAAAGACAATCTCATAATATGCTAAACATGAAAGAAATACTGCAATTTCTATTAAAATAGACTCACGGGCATGCTTGACACACATTTCATAGGTACTCGTCACCTCACCTATGCAATGAACATGATAATCACTTAGCACATAGCAATTAATACCTATTCCCTCACCAAAGTTAGGCAAGACACTTACCTCGGTCAAAAGTATAGCAATCAACCCTCTAAGACCGCCTTTTCTTTTGAATTCAACTCTGGAACAACAATATCTAGGCATAATTAACTTAAGTATATCAATAATAACTCAATAACACCATCCCATAGGCTAAATACACAATTCCTACCATTCTTTCAAAATTTCCAAAATTCGACCCCGGGCCCACGTGGTCTAAACTCGAGGTTCGGACCAAAACACATTCACCCATTACCCCACGAGTTAAAATATATGATTTATTTCAAGATCCGGCCCCAAATTGAGGTTGAATCACCCAATTTTCCCAAAAACCTAATTCTATCCAAAGCCCCTAATTTCTATTTGATTTTATGATTTTTTGGCCTAGTTTTCTAGTGATTGTGAAAGGAAAGGGGAAGAAATAGAAGTTGAAATTACTTACCCAAAGGTTTATTGAAGGATCCTAGCTTGGGAGTCAACAATGGAGGTTGGAGGGGGAGAAGAAGGCTGAAAATACTAAAGTCCCGTAATGATATTCTGTTTTGGGGCTTTTAAAATGACTGGGTGAAAATGGCTATCGCGATCGCGGCAGGAGGCACGCGATCGCGGAGAGTACTGGGTCTGAAGCTTCGCGATCGCGGATAAGAGGATGCGATCGCAGGGAACACGGTCACTAGCTTTCGCGATCGCAACCAAGGGATTGCGTTCTTATAGTGTAACGCCTACCCAGCCCCCATCCCAAGACTTACTCTATGCGTTCGCGTGAGGCCTTCCGCGATCGCGTAGAGAACTGGCCCCCAAGCTCTGCGATCGCGGTTGAGGTCCTCCGTTCGCATAGAGTCAACTACTCACCCCCAGCCCCTGACACATCGCGATCGCAAGAAAACGTCCGCGATCGCGGAGAAGAAAACGTCCGCGATCGCGGAGAAGAAAACGCAGGACACAAGAAAATCCCAAGCACACCAGATTTTTGACTCTTTAACACCCCATTAGCTACCTGAAACTCACCCGAGCCCTCGCAGCTCAAAACCAAAAACACACAGAACTCCCAAAACATCCTACGGACTTATTCTAGCTTTCAAATCACCAAAATATCATCAAAAACAAGGAATTAAACCTTAAAACTCATAGAATTTCCTCAAAACTTCATAAAGCTTAACTTTTCCAATTTTGATCCGAATCACGTCATTTCAAGTCCGTTTTACACCAAATTTCACAGATAAGTCACATAACATATGATAAACCTGTTCCGGGCTCCGGAACCATCATACGGGCCCGGTAACATAGTTTTCACATAATAATTCATTTTTAAAATCCTTTATTATTTTCAGAAAACAATTTTCTTTAAAAATTCATTTCTCGGGCTTGGGACCTCAGAATTTGATTCCGGGCGCATGCCCAAGTCCCATATTTTCCTACGGACCCTTCGGGACAGTCAAATCATGGGTCCGGATCCCTTTACCAAAAATGTTGACCAAAGTCAACTTTATTCAATTATTCCCTTCAAAATTCTATTTTTATCAAATTTTCACATAGAAGCTCCCCGGCTACATGCCCGATCTGTGCACGCATATCGAGGTGAGATTAACGAAGGCTTTCAGGGACTCGAAACACAGATTTAGCTAGAATTACTTAGGATGACCTTTTGGGTCATCACAAGTCTTTTAAAGCCAAGTGTCGCAATTTTAGTATACCACTGTGTCGTTCTCACACGGAGTCCGATGACATCCTAAGTGAGACATCACCAGCATCATAATCTATAATACCACCGTGTCATTTTCACACGGAGTCGGTCTCGGCCCGACCGGCTAAGCCATTTCAACTGGAACAGTGAGGCAATAACCAATATCATATTTCGATGCGAATACCTCCATGTGTACGGCATGGAGTCCGATATAGGCTCGATTGGCTAAGCCATCTCACTCTAGGACATAACCCTATCATCTTTAGTCTTTTAATTCACATTTCGTATCATTTCAATCTTTTGGTTCACATCTCTTCTCATCACTTAGTTTACAATTCTTGTCACTTGGGCATATTTAACCTTTTAGGTTACATTCCTCTCTTCAACCATATCACATATTTATCTTTTACATCCACCCAAACCATCACATAAGAGGAGTCGTACACATAGTAAAAGAAAGAGCGTAATAATCGAAATTCATACTTTCAAAAAACATAGCGACATGGTAGCAACTTAGAACAATATGGAAGCAAGAATTTTCAAACTTGACACATAGAACACATAAATTCTTAGAGAATCAAACAAGAGACTTACACTACAAGAAAACAGGCCTTTAGCAAGGGGAAATTTGGTCGCTAAAAGTCCAATTTCGGTCGTTATAAGTTGATAACGACCGAAAAAATTCTGGTCGTCAACGGTCGTTAAAAGCTCCGATGTTAAAAGTTAACGAACAATTTTACAATCCGGTCATTAAAGGTTCTTTAGCGACAACATAATTTTCGGTCGTTATACATGCTTATTAGCAACATGATTTTCCCCTCGTTAAAATGTTATCCGATCGTTAAAAAACTCTAATCACAATAATTAATTAAGTCAATTCAAGTGATTTTAGCGACCGATATTCCCTTCGTTGATTGTATAATTACTTTTAACAACCGAAATTCCCTTCGTTAATGATCATTTATCTGTTTGAGAAACATGTCGTTAAAGAGTTTTAATGACCACATTTTTCTTCGCTAGTATGAAAATGTAATAAATATAATTACTAAAATTTAAATTACATGAATGGTAATAATTCTTTATATGCTTTCATACATGCTCAACAATATTAGAAAATTAACCAAATACTTGATATCTTGTTAGTAGAATGAACTAAAGTATCACATTTACCAGAAACCAATTCAAATTGTAAGACATCTTTTTTAACAATTCCTAAAAAGAAAAAAAAGAAAAGTGCAGCATATATATGTACATAATACAATGTCTTTAATCATCCCTCACACACCATAAACCTATTATACTTCAAATTGCTCTACACTTTCTTCAAGGATAGGTTCTTTGGACTTCAAATTTTTAATCTGTTAAAATAACAAATTTATGTTAGTTTAGTAACAAAGAATAAACAACTAAAGATCATACTAAAGTATAATATAAAGATGAAAATTTTGAAGTGAAAAAGTACAAGTTGAAATTGATGAACATGCCTATTCGAATGACTACAAAATCTTTTTCTATGTTGATCCTATAGGCATATTGCTCAACTTCTGAAAATGTAGTCTAAAGCTGAAAATTTCGAGAAAAGGAAGAAAGGGAAATGATGACTCACAATGCAAGACTTCAATTCGATGATCGAGATAACAAGTGGGGTCTTAGAGAAATAACGACTCTTAGACTTAATCCCATTTCCTTGTTGGGATAAAAATTTAAAACTTCACTCACAAATAAATACTAGTACTACGTAATAATATATTTATTTCAAGAATTCAATTCAATGGGATTAGAGTTTACATTGGATAAAACAGAACAATTAGAGGCCTTACATTATATCAAGAATATAACACCAACATAGGAATAACACTGAATGTGATCCAACGATCTTTATTCCGCAAAAATACTTCTTTTTTGGTAAGGAGTCTCCTTAAGTTTTTATAATAAGGATAAATACTTTTTTTTGGCAAAAATATCACTAAATGTGATCCAATGTCCTTATGATGACAACTGTCGTTATACTGTATTTGTTGTAGGCGTCAAGGGCGTGGTGAGAATACATACCATTTGATTTTGTCAAGGACTTGAGACAGTGTAAGGAATGGGGCAGACAAGGATTGTGAAGATCACATTTTGGTGGAGAAGTTTCAAGGTGATCTGAGGAAATTGTTGGATGATAAATAACGGCAGTAGGTGGTTGAGGGAACATGTTTGGATGCTACTAATGATAATGGGAACAAGTCCATTGTAGTTCATCAAGGATTTGATGTTAATAAGATGCAAAATACAACGATTGTTGCTAAGAATGCATATGGGCAGCAGCAGGTCACAAAATTTGAAAAAGAACTAGCTAATAGTGGTCCAATTATTCCTGTAGGTGATGTTTCAAAGGTGGTGAAGGGTCAAGGAAGTGAACTCAGCGTTACAAACTAATCCTAAGTTGGATGGTAATGGGGAGGTGGAAGTTGCAGGGATGCAACTTGTGAACCATCTGATAAATCAACAGGTTTTAAAGCGTCTATTGGCTAATGAGGGGCAAGAATAAGATGTTGTAGCTAAAGGATCCAATGTTTGTAAGCTACTGCCTATAACAGCTAGTTCCAGTGGTGCTACAGGTCCTGTTGACGCTACTGTAGTTAGGGGTTCTCCTGTTTTTGAAGAATAAGCAAAACACCTATGCCCAATGGCACACAAGTTTGGCGCGAGTACATTAAGGTAATTGAAGGATCCATGTCACATGAGGAATGACTATAGAATAGACCATTAAAAAAATGTAAACAAGTAAGAATGTGATTCTTCAACGACTGAACGTCGACATACGCTTTTATAAACTAATCAGCATAAAGTAGTGCAAACTGCATAAAGATCTCATTTATTATTTTTATGACATGAGAGAGAAAAAAACATGAGATTCTCGTAACCTTAACTTCTCGGCTAATTCTCCAGGAATAACTTTGTGTAAATCATCACTATGAACAACCACTGGTATTCTGTGGACAATGAGCTTTTCCACCTTGGGCTCTTGCACCTAAATTCAAAGGAGTAGATGACCATCTTATAATCAGGACACAAGAAAGAAAATGAAATTTAAAATAAAAGGCTTTATGATATTACCTCCTCACAAACGATACAATCAACTCCACGTTCAATCTTGGTAAGAAAAAGTTACATCGCAGTACATGCATCATCCAGACAATTATGTGGAGAGTCCTTTCGAAGTTCAAAACCTAAAATAGACTATTTGGAAACTATTGTAAGCAAATAATAACATTCACCAAGCAGAGCTTGTGATAAATAGTTAAATACTTTTTAATATTCAGTTTATAAAAGGCACCACAGTTGGAAAAAGAAGAACAGGGAGACAAACCACAAAGACTGCTAAAAAAAGCAGCACCACTATTTTACTAAACAAAAAACGAATAGAGTTATTTGGAGTATTCAGATAAAAGCATTTGAAAAAATATCTGCACTTATAAATTCCCAAATAAAATAGGAATCCAAAGTAAGGGTTGATATGGCCAACAATTAAATATAAGGGTTGATATGGCCAACAATTAAATAGAGTGGACATATCGTAGCATGGGAAAGAAATACTAAGATTAAAAAAGCACAACTTACCTTACACAAATTACTTAAAGAAGGTCGTCTATTAGAAGGTTGATCCCTATATTTGAAGACATAAGATGTGTCAATCACTCTTGCATGATCTATCTTCAAGATATTAAGAACAACATAACAAAGCTTTATCAAAAAAGAAAATAAAAGAAAAGAAGCGAAGGGCATAACTGAGGAAAAGCACGGCATAATACTCTAAGGACAGGGAATGAAAAGAGAAAAGGGAGTAGAAATAACATTAAAGCTTGGGGATATTAAAAAGAGACATGTGATCATAAAAGCCATGTCATTTCCATTTACCAGTAGATCTGCATCAAAGATTTGAATTTTAATTAAAGACCATTACTTATGATGCAAGATGTAGCTTACCTCGAAGGTCATTGTGTAAAATGTGGCCAATCAATATGGTTTCATGTGATAATAGCTTATTCATGGAAATCTGTACATCAGCCAATGAACAAGAAACTCCATCTAAATCTCCAACGGTTATTCCAGTAATCCGAGTTCTGTAATCTTTAATTGGTTTGTTTGGATTTACAAACTCATTGAGTCTAACCTCCTCGTGTGATGGAAATGAATAATCTGTCGGATATTGAGGGTGCTCAAAATTTAAACGAACCAGTCCCTGCACTGTCACAATATCAATTTATTAAGCACAGAAGTTATTGGAAAAAAATGTGTGTGTGTGAGGGGGGGGGGGGGTTATCAAAACTGGAGAGCATGCAACTATTTTGCTATCAATAATTCTTCCAATTTTTATTTTTATTTTCATTTTTTCAATCACCATGCCCTGCTAGCTTGCGAGCAACTTGACTATAATCCACCGAGCAGCATGTCTTGCCCATAAGCACATGTTGTCAATGGTAACTCCGCCCACCAAGGTTAGAGAAAATCACTCATCATAGCATGTGTTGTAGCTGATATTCTAACCACGGATCTCCAGGTTGTCACTCTCAAATATCAACTATATATTAACAAGTTATAGTCGCAGTAAAATTCTAACAGAACAAGTTATAAGACCTATTAGCAGCGACTGGAGATGAATTAGCTACTCTCAACCCACTTAAGTAGATTTTTCCCAACTATCTTACAACAAAACCACCCTAATGTCGCAGTTATGATTCGTAATAGTACCAGAAAGCCAAAATATACTCTTCACCTGTACGTGGACTCACTATCCCGGAATTTTTTCTGAAGCTTCTCTGCAGCATCTCGATTGGAATAACATTGAAACACCTTTTTTAAAAGATGCACAAAAGGGACATTATGGCATTAGTAGTAGCAGCATTATTTTACGCTAATTAACCGAATGAAAACAAAAGGTAATCGATGTTAACCACCTTTATGTCATCCTCTTGACTAAATGTCTTCAACAACGCAAGCAGATCATCAACGGACCTCTTGGACGGGTCACTCAAGCTAACCCCTAACTTCTTGTCATACGATCTCAAAGAATCTTTCCACCCTCCGCTACTTCCTTTCATCTGTCTCTTTTGAGCTAACTTGACAATTTCGACTAGAACCTTTTATAACAATTAAACATGAGAAATTACATATCATTGTTCCTTCGGAAGCTAATTGTTAGTAATAATCTATTGTACATAAATTTTTAATTTTCACTATTGGAAAGCCTAATTACAGTCTAGTTCTACAAAAAATATTTGTAAAACCAGCTCAGAAATATGAACAACATATATTTATAAATCGTTTAACCAGCTAATTGTACTTAACTCTTGCAAAAGTGGGTACAATTATGTACAATAATCAAACTGCAATTCGTATTGCATCTAATCCAGTATTTTTCAAGAGAACCAAGCATATAGAAATGATGGTCGTTTTATCATACAGACACAATCACCAAGTCAGCAAAGTCAGAGGACTAACTTGCTTATGTACTAAGTTCCTTGCTAATCCATGAACTATATACGTAGATTGAAACAAACTTTGGTACATACGACATGTATACACACACCCCTTAAGGGGGAATATAGCTAGACTTCGACCAAGTTAAATACGTACAGAAGTAACAGTGCACATACTAGTGTCTCACATAGGATAAATGTACTATACACATTGTAAAGTATGCCTACAAAAGACTCCATCATACGACATTCAACTACGCATTCTCCTAATCTTTTCTCCTTTTTTGTCTTCTCATATACCTCATCACCCCTTCTAAATCAATCCCGAATGAGTATGAAACTTTGGTACAATTGATAGTAGCTAAAATCAGTGCATCGATGCTTCTCTGGTCACTCATCACAAAGTTTTCTACTAGTGTCATTTCCATCATAGTTTTTATATAATAAGCTTATGAGGATTCCTTAAGGCTGTTGTATAATTAGATAAGCTATAATGGAGGAAAGGACCAAAAGGCGACAGTGCATCCACTCTTGCTCTAGATTACTTCTAGTTGAAACACAACATTTCTCCCCTTTTCCCGTCCACTTTGGTTTAACATATTGATTCATCTTATCGTCCAATCAGTGATCATGGCCTTGTAATATTAAAAATTCTATTTTGGTGAAATTATAATGTTTCTCCACTCTAGACACTACCTCAATGACGCTACTGTTGGTGCAACTTAGGTAAAAGAACTAAAACAGGTAACGACTGCAACTGGTACTCAAACAGTTGTGGCTCATATTGTTGGTGTACACGATGGAAGTGAACCTGGTGCAAGACTTTGAATTCCCAGTAGTGAATCTAAAATTGCTAGGAATGTTGATGGGCCGAAGAAGATAGGTATGGGAGATGGAACAGTAAAGAATATAGGTGGAGAGGACTAGACAGTTGTTGCTCGATCACTTGCTAATCAGCAGCAAGCAGCGACACATCGATCACCTAAAAATAGGAGATTTCCAGGTGTGAAAGACCAGGTCATAACATCAAAAAATATCGAGTTTTCTAACTCGTTTGATGCACTGCTCGATGAGCATGATCATGTGATGAATGAGGAGAAAAAGAATGTGCAACAAGTACTTTGTGATACAACTTCAAAAACTGGACAAGCCACCTGTCACGGCCCAAATATCCCACCTTCGGGCCATGACTGCGTCTAACGTTGAACTCGCTAGACAAACCAACGTTTGAACTAAATAAAACTCATTAACAACAAATACGAACAAGATAACCAAGGCTTCGATGTCCCACCATATGAAATTTAACAAAATAACCCAAAATACAACATAGCACTTTTCGAAATAAAATCCATAAACAAATCCCAGAACTGGTGTCACATACTCACGGACTATCTAGGAGATTACTACAAACAAGAGGTCTGAAATGAATACATAAAACTGTCTTTGAAATACAAAGTAAGACAGAGCTGAAAGTGGAAAGTAGAAGGTGACGTCAAGGCCCACGAACGTCTGCGGGTCTACCTCGAGTCTCCTGTGTGACTGAATGAGATGCTCTGATCGTTAGTGATCTCCGGGTCCGGCTGCGTAGTCTGCACAACATAAAGAAGTGCAGGTGTAGCATCAGTAGAACCGACCCAATGTACTGAGTAAGTGTCGAGCCTAACCTCGGCAAAGTAGTGACGAGTCTAGGACCAACACAACATATGTACCTGTTCAATTTTATATAATAGCAGGAGAAATGGCAACAAAATAAGCAAGTAAGACAGATACGGGGAGAACATGCTGGGGAGATAGGGTAACAGTATGCTACCACAACAATTCAGCGTAATAAATGAAACGTAAAGGCAAGGTAGAAATATAGCTTCTCAAACATATAATGAACAGAAAAGGCACGACATGACCCCTCGTGCATAACCTCACAGTCACTCGGCACAGAATGTCCCCTCGTGCATATATAATAACACTCGGCACTGAATGTCCCCTCGTGCATAACCTCACAATCAATCGGCACGGAATGTCCCCTCGTGCATAAATAATATCACTCGGCACGGAATGTCCCCTCGTGCATAACTTCACA